>BPLQ01012517.1:187245-199422 GCA_021605075.1 Caerostris darwini | reverse complement strand
TTCTGTAAATATCACTACTGTAAATATTACTTTGATTTATATTTCTGTATATGTGGAATATCTTTTTCAGAAAATATTTGAAAATTTTTATTGAAATTAGTGGAAAATTCATAGGAAGGAAAACAAAGAAAAAAAATCACATGTAGTACTGAGGAATTCATTACACACAGAAAAAAAAAATCATAATTGCCAAAGGGAAATTCACTACCATTTTATTAAAAAAAGATATATGATGAGAGTTTTTGTAATATAATAATATAGTTAATAACTACATTTGATATGGTTTATTGGTAAAGAAATATAATAGAATATTGAAGGATAAAAATTGGAATTCAGAAAAATTTCAAAAGATACAAAATATATTTTAAATTCTTAAATGTCTGATTTCACAAATAATGGTATTGTAATAAAACATTGGAATTTTATAAAGCACTCATTTTTTTTTTAATAAAAATATAATAAACATAAATTACATCATGCAAAATTATTTAATACTACATATTAAATAGTATTTCTCAAGCTGTGAAAGACGGCAAAAATTATCTTAGATAATTTAGAAAATCAAAAATCTTAAATGGAAAAATCTTTTAATAAGCCAAAAGAAAGCCTTTCTTTCTAGCAAAATATTTGTAATATTTTACATTTAAACACAAATAAAAAAAATCATATATCGCTAGTAATTGTACAGAAAAATTTTATACATCCAATAAAAATAACCACTTCTAGCAACATAAAACAAGAATTATCAATGTAATAACATTTAATCGAATAACAAAACTTCTAAAAAGATACAAAACACTTACTGCATATTTTTTGCTAAGTTTCATGACTAAATATGCTGAAGCTAAGTGATCTGATTTAGTTTGCGAGAAGTAATTTTGTCTATCAGACAGCAGCTTCATGATGCATGAAAATGTCATTTCTTCTGACATGTAATGCAAGAAAAGACAGACTAATGGATACAGAATTGGGCAGTAAGTGATGTCGGGTTTGGCTTCACGAATAACCTGCAGAATTCTCTCCACACTTTTCTTTCCATCACCATTCAAGTAATAACGGATGCAATATACAGGATCCACGAAAGAAGGTAAGCTAGATGGGACATAGTTATCTCCTATAAAACAGAAATTATATTACGAGTTATGTTTAATGGATGGAATATTTTGAAAAAATGGCAAATGATCTATATACAAGAATTCTTTGTCATATAAAATAACATTGGAACATATAATCATACATAATAATGTGTTTTTAATATTTATTTTCTTGATATGTTTGATAAATTACATTCGTTAATAAAATGTTTGCTTTTTTTTATCAGTAGCAATTTGGAATTAAAAAAACAGGATTTGAAAGTGCAGAATAGGCCTGAGAGATAAATCAATATAAGTCTAAAATCGCAAATCTGACTACATTATTTTTATATTAATGAAATTCCGATTTAAGATAACAATATTAACAAGATTCAAATCTCCAACATCGAGATACCGAGTTTGAAAATTGGTGTAACCGTTTCAGAGTTGATTGACAAATACGAGCTTTGCAATGGTGAAAAGTAATTTCAATGTCTAACATCGAAATACCAATTTCTAACATCAAAATAGCTGTTGTTTGAAATCTGTATAGAGCTTTGGAATATCATTGGATGTACTTGACAATTTCAGATATTTGTTTGTCGGGGCTTCTACATAATTATTACTTTGATAATTTTAATGAATTTCATCTTTTTTTACTTATTAAAAAATTGCAACTAGAAATAATGTTTGATAAATTGTTTTGATTATTTTTAAGATTTGTGACATAAAATAAAACTTAACTTGCTAAAAAAATAAAAATTTTATTTAAAGTTTCATTTTTAAAAAAATTTTACAACATTTTGAAACTGTTTTATAACAAAAAATTGAAATTTGCTAAATTTTCTAACATTTATGTGAAACACATTTATTTAATGATGCTTTTACTTTCCCATATGTATAATTCTTACAATACAAACATATTGTAAACAAAATGAAAAGTTCTCAGTTTGATATTATTTAATAGTTAATTTTGAATTAAATCATAAAAATGAAAATTTTAAAACTAATATGAATATAGACAAAAGGCCTTCAACACAATATTCTTAATCAACCTTATAATTTTTTTTTAAAGTTGAGTAACTAACATTTTTATTTTTTATTTTACTATATTAAACCTAAATAAAAGTCATTAAAAATTAATAAGATTTCTGCACACTACTTTTTCCTGAATAAAAAATTATCTGTTTGTTTTGTAGAAATATAAATTTGTGCTTATATACTGCCATCTCAATTAAAATAACCTTTCTTCTTGGTAAGTTATACAGCTAAACATTATTTAATGATTTTCTTGTTTTTTTTTCTTTGCAGAAGCAAATTTCATAATATTTACAATCAATTAAAAGGAAGGGATGCTTTAAATATAGATAACTTTAATTTGCCTACACCTTTCCTTTCTAATAAGCTCTTTAGAAATTATCTTCCCATCAACATTTTTTCTTCATGTAGTCAAATTTAATACACTGATTGATATACATTTTGCTTATTTATTGTGAAAGAAAAAGGTAGTATTCCCCATCAAAGTTGTCTAGGGAAAGCTTAAATAATGCACTTAATTAGTTAGTATTAAATGAGATATTTTTGTGATATATGCATAATCAAATGAAAAAATAGAGAAAATTTATTTTGAAAAATAAAATAATTTTATGTTGAAGACAACAAAATGAAAGGTTAAATAAACTAAAATGAACACAATTCATGCCACAAAATTATCATTAAAAATTATTTTTTTAAAAATTGGTGGTCAGGAGTCCCTTTGTTTCTCCAATGAACTCATATTCCAATCAACTTTCATTTCATTGTTTACAATTCAAAAACAAATTCCATATTGTAAATTTTAAATCTGTATAAAATTAATGTATCATAATATTAGATGGATGATATATCGATTTTATAAATTTCAATCTTGTCCAGTCCGAGTACAGAATATAATTTTAATAACAAAATTACAAATAAAGAATTCTTATTTGCTACACATTACTTTCTACTTATATTAATATTTAATTCAAATTAACGTAGTAACGCTACCCTGGCCACAGTTGCGCCAATAAAGAGCAATCTTGTTGTTCGCAGGCGCATGCAGTTATCAACAAAAATTAAACATCGCAGTTGAAGACAACAAAATGAAAGGTTAAATAAACTACAACTACGCCAACCGCAGTTACAGATTTGGCAGCACGCATGTAATTGTTGCCTTCTATAACAGTTTTATCCGATAAATTAAGTTGCTTTCCATAAAATTTAATCGACGTCAACTCCTCGCACCAGCAGTATATGAATCTCAAAGCTGTACAAAATGGATTCTGCTTCCCTCAAACTAGTTGTCTTTTCTAAGTCCCACATGATAAGCACACTGACTGAAATGGCATTTCCAAAACTTACGTTTACCAAAATAAAGTTTCATGTCATGGGAATTGGGACATTTTCGTTTTTTTGATAAAATATTTCGCTCCTGAAAAAATAAAATTGTATCTTGTTCTGTTTCTGGCAAATCCCAAATACGCATTTTCGTAGCACTAAATGGCATCAAAAATCAGCAAATCTGTAGCCGTTAGATTGGCGCCACTTACAAACAGCCAAATCTGTAGCCAAGGTAGCGTTAATACGTAAGTACCGATTTTTTGCAAATATCCTTTCTTCTAAAGTATGTAGCATGTTTTAAGTTTGTAAAGAGAAATGCTCAGCACTCGGTACCACAGGTTTCGGGTTCGAGTCTTGGCGGTGCCATGGATGTTTGTATTGGTTCGGAATCCGCTTTAAACTGTAGGTCCCAATCTAGCATGACTGTAGAGAGTTGGGCAACCCTACTGCGTAAAAAAAAAAAAAAGAAGACATCTCATGTTTCGAAATCTGTCAGTAGGCAGACGGCCTTGGCCCACCATGGGGCTGTTGCGGCAATCATGATGAAAGAGATGTTACAACACCAGTTTATTAATTTGTTATAATTATTGTACATAGAAAGTCTTTACTTGGTATTAAAGTAGCTCCTCATTATATCACATATTCATATATTTAGAGGGTTTTCTTTACTAAAAGAGAAAACAAATCACATAGGCAGGACTTTTTAATTTTTTTGTTTTTAATGTTGACACAAAAATTAATACATCATAAATAAAAGTAATTTTTCTTTGTGCAATTTTGTTAACTAAACCTATATTTTACTTTCAAATTAAATTTGATAATTTTAAATTATCGCTGTTCAAAATTAACTAATATTCGAGCCTACATAAAGCTGTCCTTATGTACTTTTTTTTTCTCTCTCAATAAGTATTCTATAATGAGGGCTACTATATTTTGAAATGTGACAAAAATTCAATACAAAAAAAAAAAAAAAAAAATCATAAATAAAAAAAATAAAAAAATTTAAAATTAATTAAAAACTTACCCAAAATTAAAACGATGAATTTAAATTAATATGAATAGTATAAAATAGCTATAAAGCAAATAATTACCAAATAAAGTTTTGACTAGTTCATTGTAAATATCCACATGACTTTCTCTTGAAACTTCATCACATAGACTTTGCCATAACTCTTTACGTATTGGATGATCAACTGGCCACTGGTTATTCCGTACTATTTCTTTTATCTATTTAAAATTAATATACATAATATAAAGGTTTTTTTTTATTTAAAAAAAAAAAAAAAACTGTACAAGAATCCATAATTTCATAAGCTGTGATAATTAAGTAGAGTTAAAAAATACTAATGACAGAATTCATTAAAAAAAAACAACAACATAAGAGGTACAAAGAAAAAATAAAATAAAGGCAAATGGGTGCAATTCAAGATGAGATGGAATGATTACAACCTTATAATTTTCTTTTACTAATATAATTTATACATAACAAATAATGAGGAGATATTTTTGACTTAACATAAAGTTCAATAATTATAATATTTGCAATTAAAATTAAAAGTGTAGATTTTGATATTAGTGAACAGCATAATTTATTAAAGTATATTGATCTTGTTTAGTATTCAAGAATACTAGTATTCAACTGTACATAATAAATTAAAAGAAAATTTATCAATAATAAATTAATAATACCCCATAAATATAAGTCTAAATTTTCTGTAAAATAACTTTCCCTGTGTCACTTCTCTCAAATCACTGCTTTATATCCAAACTTTAAAAATTCTTATTAAATTATTAAACTTTATAATTAAGTTGTAATTGAAAAAATAACTGTCTTTATTTACATTAATGCTAGAGTAAATTTAAGTTTTTACAATTCATTACCATAAACTTATAGGAAAAAATATAGAATTATTTAATTTGATTAGAAACTACTAACAAAGATGATAAAAATAATATAAACATAAGATATATGTTCATTAAAAAATTAGAGTGTCAGAATTTCTGTGATGACAATAATAATCTGAAGTGTAATAATGCAAATTACTTTAGATTTATAAAAATTTATTTTGATATAGAGAATTTTTATTACACAAAAATTCTTAATAGGCAAATAAAAATCCCAAATAAACGAAAAATTTATTTAATATTTTATTCATAAGAGCATGATAAACAAATTAAAAAAAGAATTTAGGTTAAAATATTGCCACTAAATAATCTAGGTTGATGTATGAAGAAACATTCTATTTAAAAGATAAAAGCTGATTACAGCATCAGGAAATGGACACAATTAAAACTTAAATATTAGATATCATCAAGAAAATGCAATAAGAAATTTCTCTATATTTTTATGAAGCGGTAGGTCAAATATTAGAATCACTTATGATGCTATTTATTTTCTCATTAAACTCTTACAATTCCCTCAATTACAAAATGGCTCACAGATTGCAATAAATAAATTTATGAATAATGAAAATATGATAGTTGCGTATTAATGCCACCGCAGCAGAAGCTGCGCTAATGCACCAATAAAGAGCTGCCAATACGCCAAAATAAAGACTGTTTTTAATCTGTATTAAACTCTATATCGGCCCATTTTCCACCGAAATCTGATTGACTACTTTGTTTTTAAATAAAGTGTTTTGAATTTTGAAAGTGTTTTGGTTTTAAATAAAGTGTTTTATGCATTTTATGATTTGTCACAAAAATTTTAAGTGTAGATTGGCGCTACTTAAAAACCGCCAAATCTGTAATTGGGGTGGCGTTAATACGTAAGTACCGAAAATATTTATCAAAACCAGACTATTAATTATATTAATTTATTACATTAAATTATTGTCAAAGCGAAAATTTTACAAGCATATTTTACAATTGAAGTCAAAGGATATATAATTATACTTGTAAATATCCTTATTAAGCTTTTTTAATTCTAGTAATCTCTTTCTTATTTAGTAGTAATTTCATTAGTCTGTACAATAAAATTGTAAACTGTGGTCTAAAAACAATCACAAAGCTAATACTTAAAAGACACAAGCCAAATACTAAAATGAGGCATTATTTTTATAAATTATATTCACATTTACTTACATAAAGCTACAATTTCAATACTAAGCGAACAACTATTCAATTCAATTAGTTTAATGATCATTTCAAGCTTAAAAAAAGTTAATCTGTTTCTTGTATATCATATACAGCAGGAGGAACTTAATAAACATATAATTTTCTAGAAAAATACAATTTTCTAATCTACAATGTTATGTCAAAAAATGTAATATTATTAGGAAATAAAATGACATGTTTAAAAACAATACATCAAAAACCACACTTTAGTATACAAATAATTTAGATTTTATTATTCTTATATACACACTTTAATAATAATAATTAATAGTTAAAAACAATATTACTTATACCATCAGAAATACAAAATTAAGTAGATCACCTGTCTAATATCAGCAGTATTAGTAATACTTGAGACATCCGATACAGACAACAAAACATCTTGGCTACCAGCACAAAGTCTTTCAATCGATTTGGAATTTACAAATTTTGCATTGAGGCTATGGGAAGGCATTCTTTATAACCCTTTACTTGCAAAATGTCGTCTGCAATAAAAATTTACATGAAAAGGATTTAAAAATTTAGAATACTAATTAAATATACATTACAATATGCACTTTAATTAGCAGTAATCACTCTCTAAAAAATAAATTAAAAAACACCCTTTATTTTCTTGGTAAAATAGTAATATAAAAAGCCCACAGAATGATTTTTCACTATGTTTTGTTGATAAAACCAATCTTCATTGACTGATTATAATAACTAATCTTATTACTGATGATAATGTTTTTATTTTTTTAAACTATATAACCTACATAACAATATAGATCAATTTTTTTATTAATCTACTGTTTTTAGTGCTTATATCAATATTTCCATCATAGAAATTTTTTATGAATTAGATATTGATGACAATTTCATAAGCTAATTTGCAGTTTTTCCCTAATAAAGTTATTTTTTCAACTAAGAATCTCTTTTTTTTTTTTAAACTCATAGTGTCAAAATCATGTGCTAATTTTCTCATTATGGTATGTTCTCTATAATTTTGTAACAAATTTTTTTAAAACCAAAACTAAAGGAAAGCTGGAAAAGATATCACCATTAGAAAATTTCTTATCCTAACTGAAAATAATGCTTTTAATTTTTTAAAAACTATATTACCTACATAACAATATAGACAGGCTAATTTTCTTGTTAATCTATTGTTTTTATTGCTTCAGCTGGAACTACCCTCTTAGTAGTTTAACTTTACTTATAATATTATATTACAATAATAACATTTTTACATTAACTAATAGTAACATACTTAAAAAAAAACTAATAAAAGTTTTTACTATGTATAATGCTAAATAAATAAATATAAAGTATAATGCTAAAGTTTTAAAATACTTAATAACAGTTTTTACATGCATAATTAAGAAAAATAGCTTTAGAGTTAAATTATTCCTACCTGTATTACTTAATGAAATTCTTAAAATATTTTTCTTATACATAATACATATTACAAAATGTTTATTTATTGCATTTTATTTTTTTAATATTTATATATATTGAATTGTAAGAAATTTTATTATCAATTTTAATAGTGTATAAAAATGATTAAGTAAATTATTAATTAAGTAGACTTAAATTTTCATCTAGTGAAGTGAACAGAAATTCACTCTCTGGTTGGTCTAATATAAACATAATTTTTTAAATTGTTTTAACCAAATACAATATACACTGATAAAAAATAAAATGTTAATCTTAAAACTAGCAAATTGCTAATATTTGCAGTTGAATTTTTGAACTCAGGAAGAAAAATAGCTACAGATGTGAAAGATGAATTTATTATTATTTACCAAATGAGTCAGTGTATACTAAAATGGTCAATACGAGAAAAAAATATTTTTTGTGGTATTTTTTTTAAGTGTTATTCTGTTTGGATATATATATATATATGTTTCTGTTGATGTATATATATATTACAATATAAAGTTAAAAAAAAAGTTGAGATAAGTTAATCTACCATTCCCTTTAATGCACAGACCACATAGACTCCTTAATTTGTCCATGGGCTCCAGATAGTCACTATAATTAGTCTATGAGTACACAAAAACCTCATTTGAAAGTTATTAATTTTTATTTCATATAATGGAAAATAAATATAAGTATAATGGAAAATAAATAAGTGTTTTAGTATTTGATTCAATTTTTGTAATAACTAAGTCTAAAAGTTATTCATAAATAACCATTTATAAAATATTTATTCATTTTTAAATGCCTTTGGTGGAAATTTTTATTTAAAAATATATATTGATCCACACATGCATTAATGCATTTTTAAGCTACTATCATAGCTATTTTATTTACCATAATTTAAAAATATGACATATTTTTGTTAATCCTAGAAAATATGTATGAATATTTTTAAGCAAACAATTGCCAATGGATCAATCCAACCTTCATCCAGGCTAATATTTAAATGATGAAAAACATTTCATCTAGACTAGTACCTAATTTATGACAATGTTTATTTCATAGTTTTCAATAAAACAGAAAAAAAAAATAATAATAATAAATTAAATACTTATATTATATTAAATACTTATAGTTGCACCATATTTCAGGTTTTGCTATCTGATGATGCTTTCAATAGAATTAATTTTAACTGACATGTCTACTAGTAAATTTAATTTCTGTAGCTTATGAATCTTTTTTAAATGAAATATCCTATTTTACCAAATAAACTATCATTGGCTTATTTTTTAATAATTGTTCCTTACATTATTTGTTTTTAATATGCTAAGTTTTAATTAATTTTAATGCTATAAAGAATTGAACATTAATGCCACATAGCATGTGTCAGTTGATTGACAAGAATATTTGCCACATTTAATTTAAAAGTATAGTTATGAACTGCTGGATACATTCATTTTTCAAAGCATAAAAATGATTAATTAAAATCCTATAATTTTATTGTACTATTACAGTATTTTTTTATACGATTTATCAACACAAATTTAATTTTAAATATATTATAAAAAAAAAAAAGTAACTAGTTTTAAAGTGAGATGCAATTATTATATTTAATTATAATATTAATAAAGCCATATGTTTTGATTACTACATATATGTATAAATCAATTATTATATTCAATAAATTAGGTGCAAATGCAAACAATGTGAATATTTAAAATCCTTTTATCAATACAATATTATTATCTGAACAATTATCTAATAAGATAAATAATCCATTGATAAAATAACACAGTTATTTAATAAAAATTACAAACTTATTTCTTCAAAATAAAGATTGAGCAATTATTAAGTGTGTGTGGAATAAATATGAAGATATTCTTCCAAAGTTAACATAACTAAGATGAATATAAAATATATTTAATTTTGTCACCCCACTTTCTAACCATCACAGGATTCTGTAAATTGAACTGATTTTTTTTTTTTTACAACGAATTAAAAGTTTAAGATGCACAATAAAACATGATAGAATAATCAATACAATAAAACAAATTATTTAGGTTAAATTGCAATTTACCCATTAAATATTGTTTGTAAAAAGAAAAAAAAATCCGCCTACTAATAAGAGGAAATGGCGAAAAAGGGGGGAGGGGAATGTTTTTTTTTTAATTTTAGCATATTTTATTTATGTAAATTATAAGTTACAAATTTTTGCAAAAAAGTATTTTTTTTCCTATAAATTTATTTATATTATTGCATGAAAACGATCCACAACTTGCGCATTTCAACAATAAATAACTCTTGCAAAAAATTCTACAAACAACAACAAAAAAAAGATATTACTAAGCAAAAAACATAATAGTTACCACATGGAAATTTTCTATGTAACGAACAAGAGAGTTTTTTTCGTATGGTATTTTTGAAATCGGAACTGGCAGAAAAACATTTGAGGGTAGGTTTGTTTACGAAAATTGACAGGTAAACGTCTCTCATTGCCAGATTTCTGACTTCTTTGTTACAACTGTACATTAAAGTGATTAAATTTTTTTTTTAATTCTAATAATATTTAAATTAAAATGTCACACTATACCTGCAAAAAATTATTTCTGAGGAAATATTTGAATTTAATATTCGTACATGAATTGATATTAGCTTTAATTGCAGTTGCCTACTAAGCCATGTGGAGTTAACTTTTTTATTTATATTTTCATCTTTGGGTGGATCATCTGTGGCTTGTAACTAAAATTTCACCGGATCTTTGTTGGGATATAGATTTTTGTATCAACGCCGTTATATTGATAAATACCATACATTATTGATTGTTTGTTTAAAATTTAATAGCCCTGTTCGGTAAGAATGATTTACTAAAAACTTTACTATTTTTTATGTGTTAAAATTAAAAAATTATTATTTTTTATTTCAATAATGTTGGAATTCTCTTTCATAACGCTATTTGCTTATAAGATAAACAATGATTCATTGTATGAGCTTTTCATGTTAACATGTAATGCAATAAACGGTTATTAATTCACTAGTTTCTAAATGTGATTTATTTTATTAGTATGTCATTTTTTGTTTTTATTGTATGCAGATATTTAATATCTGAAACTCATGCTTGTTTACATTTTTTTTACAGATAGCTAACTTAATGTTTTATTTTCTGTATTTGATAAATTTAATCAATTATTCAACTTTTGTTATAAGAAAATTGCTGTTTATCTCATGAGATTCTTTTGTTAAATTTTGATTGATATTTAATATAATAAAATTTGAAGTAATTTTGTATTAAAAATTCTTTAGAAAATTAGTTGTGAAATGAGAACAATGATATCTATTTTTATTGTTTAGAACTTATTTAAACTGTATATGAAATTTTCTAAAAATATAACATTGAAAGTTGTTTAATTAATAACAAAATGTGATTTTTTTCCCCCCTTATTATTAAGAGAGGACAAAATTACACACATTGCTTAAAATTGTGCATGGAAAAAAAAATTAACAGTTTTTTTTATTAGAATTATTTTTTTAGGCCAAAAATATAGTAAAGGCAACTTAATTTAATATAAAAAATTGAAAGAATTAACTTAAAAATATTTCTAATTGAATTATATTTAAATGTGTTTGTCTTAGTGTTTTTCTTGAAAAACTGACAGTTCTTTTAAGATTTTTTTAAGAAATTTAATAATAATTTTTATTTCATTTTGTTAATGTTTCTAAGTAACCATTAGTGTTAAATACAAAAGATATATTTCTTTTAAAAATATGATAGATTAAAATATTTTAAATGAATGGGAATGATGCTCATAAAAAAATCTTTTATCTATTAAAATGTGCCGTCAATTCATGTAAGAAAAATTGCTGCCAAATGTCTTGACTAATTTGATAAGTATTAATAATAAACTGTCACCGTTCTCCAAAATGATACATTTTGAAATTTATTATTATTATTATTATTATTATTGTTATTATAATTAGAGATTTGAAAATATAAAATTCATTTTACTCATTAATTCACCTCTTTATTTATTATTATTTGAAAAATAATAATAAATGAAAATTGAATCAATTTAGATAAAAAAAATTTTATATATATTTTTAGTTTTACTACCACTAGATTTTTTATTTGTTTAATAATACTACTCTTGATTAAAATGAAGCTTTGTTAATATGCAGTGATACATAAATCTATAAATAGATTTGCCCCAAATCATACATAATTTATATTACA
>BPLQ01012517.1:177076-187235 GCA_021605075.1 Caerostris darwini | reverse complement strand
TGAACTACAAATGACATGCAATAGTGAACTACAAATGGAAAACGAAAAGGAGCTACAAATGTCATTTATTAATAAGTTGCAAATGACACACATATAGTCATATATTAGTAGGTGAATTACAAGACAAAAACTATTGTAACTTAGAAATGACATACGATAGTGAACTACAAATGATATATAATAGTGAACTACAAATGACATGCAATAATGAACTACAAATGACATGTAATAATGAACTACAAATGACATGCTATAGTGAATTACAAAACACTCACAAATAGACGTATAATGAGTAAATTACAAGACAGAAATGACAGCTACGAATAGTTACAAAATGACAAATGATAGTTAGCTACAAATGACAAACGACAGTGAACTATAAATGACAAACATACAGAGCTATTAATTACATAAAATAATAAGCTACAAATGACAAACATATAACACACAAAATAAAGACTGTGACGGTTTGTCTCGAATTTGAGGTACAGCGACATCTATGGAAAAAATTTAAAATTAAAATTTTTATTTCTATAAAAAAATTTTTCATTGTGAGAAGCATTTTGATTCGGACCACACTCTGAATGAATGAACAAATTATTTAAAACTAAAAATTTAAACAATTAATCAGTTCATAAATGCCTGATTAATCTTAAATTAATAAGATTGGTTTTATAATTGAAAAATGTTTCATTTAAGTATTTGGAAAAAAGAGTAATAAAATATATAAACAGACATAAATGAAATTCACTTAAATATGAGGGTAAGAACTATTTAATTTATTAAAAAATTAGATAATCCTGAAACATGTGTTAAAAATTTATTAATTAATGTTGACTCTTAAAAAATGTAGAAAAAGTAAAAATTTAATAGTCAATCAAACATCAAGAATGTTGAATTCATTGAATGTACCTATTAAAAATTTTATTTCATGTATTCCATATTTATATGCATTTTGTACTACATCTGATTGTTTTAATAAAGAATTATTATTCAACGCTATTGTGGATTCTTTAAGTGGCTTTGTAATTGTTAATTAAGTGTCATTGTAATTGCTTTCCAACTGCTTGACATAGTAAAAGCAACACCTTAAAAGAGTGGATAAAATGTGATAAAAATGGGGGAGGGATTTTAATAATAATAAAAATAATTTTAATTTTCAATAATTAAAATTATAAATTATACATAACATCAGAAGAAAAATTAGACGAAAAAAATTTGACAATTTTGTCGAACTTTTTTTATTCAAAATTGTTTTTCGCCGCGTCCTGACTATCACCCCTAACAACCAATCGATTCGTCCGTTTCCGCCTTAAAACCGTATGTTTGCCTTTCCACACAGTCAGAATACTTAATGCTTTTAGTAAATAACGTTCATTCTTTTTCTTTACAATTATTATAAAAGTATTTAAATCACATATAGCAGTGATTTGCCCTAATTAGTGCTCAAAATACTGAAAATGGTTAGAAAAACAAGATATTCATTTGAAAATTTTGTAGCCTTTATCTGCGTGATTAAAAAAGTGTTTGTAGTATTCGGATTAAATTAAACAACTCTGTCAGAATTTAATTCGAATTAGAGAAAAATGGATTTGAAATACTGTAGTTTCTAAAAGAATCAATGAAACTAAAATATATTTAAAAAAAAAAAAAGTTTTAATCTTAAAATTGCCCTAAATTATCAGTGATTAAGAAAACCGTTTTGAAATAGTTCATCGGTTCTGTGTTCGGTTTCCAATTGTGTAGAAAGGCAAATATCCCGTTTAAAGACGGAAACGGACGAATTGATTACTTGTTAGGGGTGCCAGTCAGATATATGCGCCGAAAAACAATTTTAAAAGAAAAATGTCTAGTTTTACATTTGATATGATGCATAATTTAAAACTTTAATTATTGAAAATTAAAATTATTCTTATTGTTATTAATATCCCTTCAAAATTATCAACATCCGCAGAAGAAAATGATATTGGGGACAGTAATAAATAAGAAGTGACATAAAAATAATAATACCAATGCAAAAAGATGTTATACAATTGAAATGAAGTTTATTTTGAATTTATTGCAATTATTAATCAAAGTTATTATAAAATAAGCTTTATATTATACAATAGAGTAAATACCGCTACGTCGATAGAGTAAAAACTGCTGTGCCTCCCCCCCCTTCCCCAAAAAAAAAATAGGAAGACACACTATAACGGCCACGAATTCTTTCGGATGGTTATTTGACACAATTACTTGGATGTTAACCTTTTTTTATCCTTTCCCCTTTATTGATGTTTTAATAGATAGATAGAGCTGATTTTCGAGAATCTAAATTATTATACAAGAGTAGATAAGCTGTGAGAAAAGTGTCATCTGTTTGGACTATAACACATTTGGAAATTCAGGGAGGCAGTTTATCTCTCAAGACATTTTTATAGAGAAAAGTAAGTGCCTTTTTAATTTTAGAAGAATAGTTGCATTTTGTGAGATTACATTATTTATATTGCATATATTTTTATAATAAGCACTCTGTTATATTCAGAGATATCTTACGCATATTATAATATTTGGCTAGATAAAAACTACTAAAAAGCCCTATTTAATTTTAAATTGGATAATTTTGAAACAATTTTTCGTTAAATAAAACAAATTATAAATAAACTAACTAAGTATTAAAAATTATGAAATATTTATTTGATTATTTATTTGTAAATAAGTTTTATTTTCTTAATCTCAAAAAATATTTTGTTTTATACCTAAGAAGAACTTGTTTTCTTTTTGTGCTTTTTCATGAATTGTTTTAAAAATTAATTTTCCATAAATTGTTTCCTAAAAAAGCATATTTAATTTTAAATTAAAAAAATATTTGAAATTTTTTTTTCATTAAATAAGAATAATCCTAAGTATTTTACATAACTAAATATTAAAAATTATGAAATAATTATCTAATGATTTATTTATAAATAAGTTTAATATTTTAATCTCAAAAAATATCTTGTATTGTAAGAATGAATTGTGATGTAATTTCGTAAGAAGAATTTGCTATTTTAAGAAGAATTTGTTTTCTTTTTGTACTTTTCCATGAATTGGTTTATTTTATTTATTTATTTTTTTTAAAATCACAATTTAACGGTTAATTGCAATAAACTTAAATAACTGAAAGATAAATTTTCATATATAACTTTAACTTGATGTATTTTAATCTTAAAATTTCAAAATTAATAATTTTTTTCTTTTCCTAATAACACATTATATCTTTAGTAATTTGTAATGATCATTTCTACAGTTCCTATATATATATATATAGATATATGTCACTTACTATTACTTATTGATTACATTTACAGTTTTTTTTAGAGTAGCTTGAAGTTTTTAAGTTAAATGAAATAAAATATATAGAAAACAAATTCATACTGTTTGCACAAATTAAAATAATTTAATTCACTTATTACATTGTTCCTACATCACCAGTTCATTTGTTCCTATCAGCTAGCTGTCTTGATTTCGGAACCCAACGTGCTATCCATCAGCTCTCACTAACTAACAATGAAACTTATTGATTACATTCACAACTTAATTTAGAGTATCTTAAAGAATGCTATGTTAGATGCAATAAAATTTGCAGAAAGCATATTCCTGTTGTATGCATAAATTACGATAATTTAATTTTTTTATTACCTTATATCTACATCATCAATTTATATATTCAGCTCCCTTGGCTTTGAAAAATAACATGTTGTCCATAAGTTTTCTCCGGTCAGTATGTTTGAGTGAATTCTTACTACTGAACATTCTTTTGATTTTAAACTTTTTGAAATACTTATTTTCATAAAGTACAGAATTTTCACAAAGCATTGACATTTTCAGAAAGTTAGGTGTCTTGACACATTGACATCCGAGATGGCCATGCTTCCGCTTTTACTTCTTGCACTTATGAAGCAGTGTCCACCGCAGGAATCTTTGGTTCCCTGCACCTGCAGGCAGTCTAAGGGTAAGTGGAACGATTTTTCTGCAGTCGAAAACAGGACTTAAGATTTTTCAGTAAATTTCTTTTTTTTAATCCCATAATGTTCCATATCAGGGCCGTGTATTTCAGGGGACTTTTCTAGTGTTGGATAAATTTCTCAAAATGTATCGATGAATTCAGCTGTATTTGGGGTTATGCATAAGTCAGTGTACATCATTAAGGCAGCTCTACTCACCATAGAGGAATTTCCCTAAAACACAACTTAAGCACTTAAGAATACAAATTTATTAGAATGATTTATCTACAATGATAGCATTACTCAACAAACATAATCCCGATCAATAACTTATTTACAGATGATAAAAAAGAACATTAAACTTCCGGAATCCTGGCGTCCCTGTCTATCCTCCGGGTCCTGGCGATCTCATCCAAATCTCCAAACGTCCTAGCAACCTTACCCAAATCATCAAGCCCTCTCTTCTCGGCATTCCTACCAGCTGAACAACCCGCCCTCTGTGTCTCGGCACACTCTGAGTCTGTCCTCCAGTGTCACAATTGCTCTGAGTTTGTCCTCCTATGTCACACTTGTTCTGTGTCTGTCCTCCAATGTATGTCTCAGCACACTTTCTCTATGTCTGCACTTCAGTGTATATCTAAGTGTGCTTCTGCCCTGTGTTACACTTGCTTTGTGTCTGTCTTCCTGTGTCACGATTGATCTGGGTCTGTCCTCCTGTGTCACACTTGTTCTGCGTCTGTCCTCCAGTGTGTTTCAGCACACTTTCTTTATGTCTGCACTTCAGTGTATATCTCAGTGTGCTTCTGTCCTGTGTCACACTTGCTTTGTGTCTGTCCTCCATTCTGTGTCAGTACTCTTGCTCTGTGCCTGCCCTGTTCGCCTTCTTTGTATCTGCCTGAGCATTTGTTCTGTGTCTATACACCAATGCCTCTATGCACACTTTCTCTCGATTTTTTCCTTGAATTTCTTGATTCGCCATCTTCTTTCTCGTGGCACGTTAGAGGTAAATTTCCCTCGCGTTGTGCATTCTAGCTCGACCACCTAGCCGGAGTCGTACAATATTAATGCCTATGAAAGATTGAATCTATGCCTATTAAATACTACTATACATATTTGGAAAAACTTTAAGTTTACAAACTCACCCCCTTAGGGATAATTAGAATTTTATAATATTTATGGTTGAATTCTTTCGTAACACTACTAGTTAGCTTGTAAGAAAATTTTTATAATTATTCACTAAAATGAGTATTTAGGGGGATTATGTATTAGTCGAAGGCAAACTCGAGTTCACTTGCGATATCGTAAGTCTGGCAACATGTTATTCCGACTCTGTTAGGATTTCATATTGTTCAAGTCCTTCTATTAGCTCACACTCTCCCTATATATATCTTGTTCAAATTTTCAGTTGTTCATAATATACTTTTTATTCATCCACTCAAGTTCAAATACATTTTTTTGAACTTGCAGTGGATGACACTTGGTGTTAATACAGTTTTTTCAAATATTAACTCATCAATTAAATTTAATTAATAAATTTTGGTTTTTTTTAGATTTAAGTTGCATATATCTACCAATAGATGGCGCCAGATAAACTTAAAAAAATGAATGAAAATTATTTATAAAGAACTTTCTGCAATAGAGTGAAAAAAAAGTAGGAATTGACTTCAAAAAACTTTTTTTTTTTATATTACTTGTTTTTAGAGATGTTTGACTTCTTGACCTTCAGTACCTAAAGAAGACTTTCAAGGAACTACGTGTTGTTTATTACTTACGAACGATTACATTCGCCTTCTATTTTTTTTTCAATGTGTGAGACATTTTTAATATATATATAAAAAGAATTAAAAATATAAAAGATAAAAAGTAAAGGAATACTTGATGCGAAAGAGAAATATATTAAAAGAACACAAACATAAAAATGTCGAAATTTTACGATTCCATAACCAGGAAGATTTCCAAAAAGAAATAAAAACAATACCTCATCTTTTCCGCAGAAATATTTATAGATGGCTTGAAAAAATAAAGGAAATCAGACGGTATTTTGACTATAGGTATTCAAGAAGCTTTCATTTATTTGATTATATATTTGTCATATATTTTAAAGTTTGAAAATAATTAGAATTATTTTAGAATTTTTTTAATAAAATTACAAGAAATACTAGAAAAACTCGCATTAAATTTTGGCGTTTCAAAAGTCAAAAGTTTTTTCTCTAATTAATTTACTTTACTTTTATGAATATAAAAAACTAAAAAAATAAAATAAAATATAGATAATAAGAGATAAATTAAAAATCAAACTTTTACTGTGGAAAAATTATAATTCATTACAATATAATTAATAAGAAATTTTTCAGGATATTTGGATAAGCTCTTAAATAAAAATAAAAATACTCTGGATAAAAACACTCGTTCAGCGAAAAAAAATGGTACTATATTTTTAAAGTTATAATAAATACAGGCAGACATACAAACACAAACCTTTTATGTTATATATAGAAAGATTTCATTTTTAAATTTACTTATATTGAAGTTCGAAGTGCGATGTACTGATTCTAAGGAACGAGGATAAATGTTCATCTGTCAGTCTTCTTCTGAAATAATTCTTTCTAAGGTTCATAGTTGGAAACACTTGTTCACATATATAAGATGAAGCAAACACAGCACTGATTTTCTGAAATTTGAGAGACTTACTTTCGATAATGATTTGTAAAACTCTAACTTTGGCATATTTAGAAACAACTGCCTGAGATGATTGTTACATTGCTACTCAATTAATTCAACCTGCAAATCTGACCTCACTGCTTCACAATTTACGTTGAAAGGCGTGGTAAAAATATCCAAATCTGCTTGAATGGCACTGAAAGGAGATATATAATAAGGATATGGAAAGGAGATGAATATGTAATACATAAATATACATTTCTTTTAATTTGCCTCGAACCGGCAAATTAAAATTCTATCGGATAGAACATTCTGGAGGGCCGGGGTTGGCCCGCGGGCCATAGTTTGCCCTTCCCTGATCTAGTCCTTACCCTTTTGGTCTCATGGAAGGAGGGAAAGGGTGCTGGAGCAGCTTTTGTTGTGATGGAGCACCAGTAGGTAGAAATCTGGCTCGGCTCCGAGTTGCTGAAGAAGGAGGGCAGTGCCTTCCGGGAGGACTTTTAGACGGAATTATCACGTATTTACGTACCGCCTGGGAGAAAACTCAGAAAACTCTTACCAGATAGTCCCGACTGACGAGGAAGAACGTTACAAACGCCATAAAATTTGTTCGCTTTTTGAAACAGTGTCTACAACAAAGGCATCAGCGGACTGAACCTGCGCCCTAATGCTCGCTATCGGCGAGCGTTGCCACTGACCCAAGATTCGGGTATTTTTTTACCTACTTAATGACTTAAATAAGATCTGTACGAAAAGTATCATTACGAAAATTTCTTTTATTTGGTGGCTATCTTATATTGTACAGAGTGCAACGTAGATATACCTTCTCGTGGTGCTAAAGGATCTACAAACACTTCCTTTATTCAGTTTCTTAGTGTGAATTTCTTAGATTTCTGCAGTGGAAAGCAGGTGGATTGCCCCAAAACAAGAGAGAGGCTAATTTAAAAGACCCTTAGATGTTCATTCTTTGAGGATATTGCCACTAGAAACAGTTACAAGCCTTGGTACGATCCTATTCACGATATCCCTGAATGGTCTGTAGAAAATTGAACTAACTGCTTAAACCATCATTACAGGCACGTTAGCGTATGTAGAAATTCGCAGTATTTAGTTTATATTACACAAGAAATGGATTTAAAATCTTTAAATGTGGTAAATAATGTAAAAGATTAAAAACAATAGCTGTATTTCTAACGTAAGAAATAAGAAATTAATTTTGATTTACAGCTAAATAATCAGAGTTGGCCCATCATTTCTTTAAGGCGATAATTAAATTTACCATAAGGTTCTGCTTCTTTGAGGATGCTGCCGCTAAAGACATTCACAAGACCTGATACGATCATATTCATGATATCCCTCAATGGCCTGGAGAAAAATCGGTGGCAATTGACTAGCGCTCTGGGCTGGCGGTGGCATGGATGGTGGTTTGTGAGTGGTTCGGAATCCACTTTAAACTCTAGGTCCCGGTATGTTTAGCCCTTGTGCACAAGATGAAAGTAGAGCGACAAACCAAACTAAACTGGTCACGATTGTCTCCGCAAGCACCTTCATAGAATTAAACTTGATCCTGACCCTGTCTGTCTCTTATGTGATAACCAGGAAGTAATTGATATATCTCCCCTTGCTTCCTGTTCTGCACTGACTCCTGTTTCTTTATGGGACCTGTTTTCCGAGTGGTTAGCTTTCTGGCGCTCGGTACCGCAGGTGTCGGGTTCGAGTCCCGGCAGTGCCATGGATATTTGTAGTCGTCCACTTTAAGCTGTAGGTCCCGGTTTGTTTAGCCCTGGTGTGCACAATATGACAGTAGAGCGACAAAGCAAGCCTGTTTCTTTATCGAAACGGATTATTGAATTGCCAGACTTAAGTTCTTGAGTTAACTGATGTTATTTGTTTCTATCTCGTTTTTTGTATTTTTTTTTTTACAATATCTGTTGTCCTGTAAACTTGCCATTGGAAAAAAAAAAATCTTATACTGTATATTGCTTATTAGCCTTTTCTTTAACAGTATTAGTAAATCAGTATATTGGAGATTTGATATTGATTTAATTTGATTGATATTGAATTTTAGTTTTATATTGACATGGATTTTGACATTGACTTGATTTTTATTTGTATATTGATTTATTTCTACAAATGCTTCTCAATAAATCTAAAAGGTTGGGTACCAGTGATTTTGAATGCACAAAATTTGCTCATGTTCCATGTTTTGGGATTTGCTTATGTTCGAAGATAATCACTAACTGTTTTTGATGATTCGCAGGTCCAGAAGTGTTCTGCAAACAGTTGCAAGCGGATTCAGATCTCCAGAGGATTTTGAAGCCCCTAAAAGGATACCATCTATCTAAGCTCATGATTTCTGGCCTCAATGCAACCACTTTGCAACCGGACGTCTTCAGTGGAGTCAGCGTGGAGTACCTCGACTTAGAGAAGGTGGAGGTGGAGGACGCCTCTTTCCTTCCAGGAAGACGACATTTCCAGGGGCTCGAAAGTTCTCTGAACACCCTGGAAATCAAGAAGAGCTTCAAGAATGGCCACAGGTCTCTCATCAATCTGAAACTGGAACACCTCTCCAACTTACATGCAAGTTCAACAATTATTTCTTCTTTGAATTTCGTAACAATGATTTAAAAAATGGAATGCACATATTATTCACTTAATCTCTCATAAATTAACCGCGATCTATACATAAGAAATAAATAAATAAAAATTAAAATTCATCTATTATATAATTATTTTATTTACTTATATGTAATGAAAAAATATTTATAACAAAAAAATAAAGAAAGTAATTTGATGTATAATATTATTTTATTAAATAATTTGACGTATAATGTTGTTTTATAAATTTTTTATACTAAATACAAATTTGTAAAAATCTATTACAAAATTGAGGAATCAATAGATGTATAGTGCTCCAATTGATCTTGGTCGCTCTATTTTCATTCTGTTTTAACAAATTTTGTATTATCATCACTCATGTTTTCTTGGAGCTAGCCTTTTTATAAAAATTTGATGCTTTTAATTTTTTCTCTTTTTATCTCTTATATATATATATATATATATATATTATATAGAGAGATAGATAGATAAATGGATATCTTACTCCTTTTCTATCCAATCAATGGGGTTAAAGCGTAGGAAACTTCTCTCATTCACAAAGCAGAAAATAGAAGTTGCCATGCAACCCAGGCTCTCCATCGACCAGACAAATTGTTGTCATCAAACGGTGTTTTATTCCAAGGTTATCTATTTACCCATATCTATTTGACATGTCTGAAGATATTTGCTCACTGATATATGTTCATACAAAAAGGTTTCTTCCTGGTTTGTTTGAATTTTAAAGCATTATTTTGCAGTAACTGCAACTATTTTATTGAGTGCAATTTTAAAATGGAACCTGTTTAGGTAGTTCCAATAAAATAAGTAATGAATACCTGAAACAAACATTTGACGTTGCAAATTTATTGGTAGTTAATGAAGTTGAGGATAAAAAAAAAAAAAAAAAAAAAAAAAAAAAAAAAAAGGAAAAAAAA
>BPLQ01012517.1:122428-148488 GCA_021605075.1 Caerostris darwini | reverse complement strand
AAAAAAAAAAAAAAAAAAGTTTGGCGGGCCAAGATAAATTTCTCTAAAATTTTAAAAACAATATACAAATGTTACAATTTAAATATGTTAATGAGATGAATGAAATTGCGATTTCATTTTTAAAAGTTCCTTATAGGGTTGAGGTTCGAAGGGAGATGCACTGATTCTAAGGAACGAGGCTAAATGCTCATCTGTCAGTCTACTTCTGAAATAATTCTTTCTAAGGTTCATAGTTGAAAAAATATTGCTTATTAAAGATAATTATTTATGTATAATCTGTGTCATTTTCATTTGGACGATCATACTGTGTCTGCCCTACGCTTCATGATATGAGTGCTCGCAACTTCGTCAATCGGGAATATAAATATATAGTGTTATATACACTGCTTTCAGAAAAGAGGAGACTCTCTGACAATTGTATTGATTTCGTATCGACACTAATAGTATTCTACGAATTGTTTTTGAGCCCCTGATTTTCCTCCTGTAAGGTATGAATAATTATAATAATCAAGGTATCATAATTATCGCCTCTCTGGACTATTCATCTAAGAAGAATACGAGGTTCTTTATGCATAAAAAATACATTAAAAAAGTTTGAAATGAATGTTTCATTTGTTTTATTAAATTCGTATGAATTTGAAATTTACTAAACAGATTTTAAGACAACCGCCAAACATTTTCAGTAAGATAAAATATTAACTCAATCTGGAATATTTGAATCAATAATGAATGCTGCTGTTGTTTTGATTTACAGGCGCAACGATTTCCACAGTCTTCCCGAAGACCTTTTCAGCGACATGCCCAGCCTGAGAATCGTGAACCTGGAGCTCAACGAACTGACCACCATTGACCAGCCGACGTGGGGAAGCGTCTGGGATCATCTGGAAAACCTAAATATTGACTGTAAGTGCATCGCCCTGTACCTTATTTTATAAATATTACTTGAACATTTTTATAAATGTTAACTTGTTATGTATATATATGTTATACATCTGTTATGTTTCCTTTCCTGAGTTTCCCGACACAAAATATTAATATTGAATATTAATATTTCAAATTTAGTTTAATTTAGTATTTTCACTATCAGTCGTTCACCTAAGCGTATGCGCTGACTCTTTAGCCAAAGAAGCCGGGGACAATGATCAACCCAGGACTACCATCACCCTTGCTAGAGGCTAACGCAGTTGCCAAAAGCCGACTCATTCCCCATAACTTTAAGAAGCCACTCATTACAGAGGGATGAAGATTCTTCCAGACAAGACCAGGGAATACATCCCCTGCAGAAATTGCTGCAACGCTTTCCTAACATCTAAGCACATTCTAGAGTGTCCATGGACACGATAACAACAGCAACATTATCAGTCGTTAGGGTGTGCATGACATATATAAGTGGGACATGGGATTTAGCTTGGTTTGTCGCTATACGGTCGTTTTGTGCACACTAACAAGCATTCATGCCATCGCCACGATTCGAACCTAAAGACTGTGATACCAAAGGCCATAGTGCTAGTCAATTAGCCACCATACCTCTAGGACATGGCATCTACTGATGCTAAAGAAATTGCTCTACTTAGAGAACTAGGTGATGTGTTCGCTTCGAGCCGATGGTGTTCTTAAATTATTACTTTAAAATTCCAGTAGACTCGGAGAAAATTATGTTGAAGTGTCTCAACAGTCAAACTGCCTGATTTGATTTTTTTTCTCAGACAGTCTCTTCATTCATATATGAGGAGAGTCTGCCCATGGAAGTTTGGTATCTATTCTCTTTCCTCAATAGAACCAAACTTCCTCCTCAAGCTGCGATTTTGTTGCCCTGCGCAATAAACTTGCGATTTTATGGACATACTCAGATATTCAATATCTAATACGGTAAATATATTTTCCTCGCTTCCTTTAATGTGATTGATACATTCATAATCAATGGAGGCTAGGTTCTTTGGCAGATATATAATTCGATTATTTATTTATTTTTTACAGTCCAATTTTTCATAACATTACATTCTTGTTCTCTAGTGCAATATATGTATCCAGCATTATTTGTTGTACAGGTGTTACGCAGAGTACAATAAAATAAATAGAAGATCATATTCCTTAACAAACTGGTTTTAAGCACGGTATTGGAACTGGTATTAACAGGCTTTGGGAAATAATGTGAAAAATGTGATACAGAAGTCGAAATAAAACAGCATCCGTAGCTTATCTTCAAGCTACACTCACCTACTGGGTAGTGCTAAGTGAGTAACATCGGTGCAGCTTTTGTCTTAAGGCATACAAGACAGTTAATTGCCCAAGTGTTTGCCAGCTACATTAGAAAAAAAATGTTATTTATTTCCTATTACAATATATTTAAGGAAATGAAATTTATATACGTTATATAAATAATTTAATTTATTTTCTCTTGGCCACATGCGGTTAGTAGTGAGTAAATGCGGCCTTCAGGAGTCTGCGCATCCCTGGTAGAAACATTTTCAATCAACAGCTGAATGGGTAAAAAAAGTTCAAGGTTGAAGATAATGGATGGGAGGGGACGCGACCACACCTCGACGCGATGCTCACTGAAAAGATAATGGCTTGACCCTGATTTTTATACAATTACTCATCAAATCTTTATTTCACTTAAATGGTCGAAATAAAGGAAAACCGCTGTTTTTTTTTTCCAGTTTGGCTGTTCTTTATAAAAAAACCGGATTAGAAATGAATTCAGTATTTAAATAATTTTTATTTTTAAATAAAGAGCTTTTGAAATTAATTTTCAATGTGCAAATTATAATGACTAATTAAGATCGCCATGTCTCCTGCTTTGTGAAAATTTGCATAAAGCGAGGAATGGAGTACAAAGAGGTTTCAATATTTTAATACTTTTCAATGTCTGATGTTGGTTCTCACTTACTATTTATACACTTAATTATTTTATATTTTTGTCTAAAAATGTAGTCATATTATCCTATAAATAAATATTTTGTTATAAATAGCTAATGATTTTTATAAGGAATTATTTTCGAGAGTATGTTCTTCATAGTTTTCGTAAAAAAATTTAATTAATAAATGCTCAAGCATTCTTAATTGTACTCACAATTTTAAATCTTCCATTTGAATATTGTTTCTCCTTTTTAAAGACAAATGTTTATTAACAATGTTTTTTTTTTATTTCCAATGGCAGGCTACAATAAGTAATAAAATAAAAAAGAAAAAGAACACAAGGAACCTGAAAACAACAACGAGAAATGAAAGAAATCGCTTAGTGACATGTTTAGCCCATAAGGGCCCTAGCCTCCCAGTAACGACCCTACACAGGTAAGGAAACAAGTGCAGGGCAGACAGGAAGGTGCGATGAATCCATGTCCTCTCCAAGACTGCAGAGCATGCATTTTGGGCTTGCAAATATTTTCATACGAAAAAGATGATTGGCCAAACAATCATGGCCCGTCAGGAGTCTGAAAAGGGCACCAATGGATTGCAACATTTATTAACAATGTAGTCCAATTGCTTTTTGGATTTACAGATTTTTAAGGTTTGAAAGTTGATATAGGTCCGTTTTGACCCTTGAGACTACACTGGCGGCCTGATGGCCAATTGGCTAGCGCTGTGGCCTTTGGTACCATAGGCTTCAAGTTCGATTTCTGGTGGATTCCTTTTTTTGGACACAATCGTGTATATATATATATATATATACATACATACATATTTCATTATTTAACTTTTCCGTGTCTCACCCATGTTGAATAATTGTTTTTCTTAAATTATAATTTGGAAAATTAATATATATTTATATATTATATAGCATGTTATTATATATTATTTATTATACAGTTTTAATTTCACTAGATATTAGATATAAAAAAAGAGTCACTCTGGTGAGTAAAAAAGAGACTCACTCTGAGACGTTAAACCTTTACAAATTGTGCAAACGTTCACTCACATGCTAGACTGATAAAAAGTTAGTTATCAGTTCATCGAAACTGCTTTGTGATCACGATGAGGCAGTGCGCCATCATTTGAGCACTTAACTCGACTGCTGCGCCGTCTGTAGAGGTTTAACGACTCTGCAGTGCTTGCAATTAGGTGATATTTTATTTTTGGTCTAGTGAGCTTACATAATATTTATTATGTATTATTAGATTTATTGATATATATATTTGCATAAAATTGTTTTTTTAGATAATCCCCTGGTTTGTGATGTCAAGATCAAGTGGCTGTATGAGAGTAAAGAAGACCTAGAAACGAAACTCGTAGCTCTTTGCTACAAGCCCTTCAAACTGTTTGAGAGACCGCTGAGTTCATTGACATTACAAGACTTTGAATAAAAAGGAAATGAAATGATTATATTATAACGTTGAAAAAAAAATGACTTGTTTCGCATTTTAGAAAGGCAAAGTATTAAATACAGAGCATTGCACAGTTAAAAAAACAATTATATGTTCAGAAAAAAAATTAACATTTTGCAATTTACTGATAAATTTTAAGGCATTAAAAACTGTGTTTATATGCATGATCCCAAATTTTTAATACGATTATATTTTCTTGATTATTACTGTTATTATGACAAGTAATAAGAAAATAGAACAACTTTTTAAGTCCTACTTCATAACATATCTTTAGGACATTATAAAAATCGACAAAGTTAAATCAAATTAAATATCAACCTGGATCTGAAATTGGAAATGAAAAATTAATTAACAACATTCGCTATTCCATATAAATTCTGCAATGAAAATAAATGGATAAATTATATCACGAGCTTGTATATTTGTTATAAAGATATTTGGAATAAATTTCTATCTCTATCTCCTTCAATTCTTTGCTCTGATCAATAAAACAAAAATCGCAAGCGGAAAAATTAAAATAATAATAATAAAAATAAAAACCAATCAATAGAGAGTTTTTGCATACCGTATTTTTATAATACGGTATTTTTTCCTCCCTAGCGCGCATGCTCGTAGGAAACATTATAACAGATACGCATGCGCAATTTCCTATGAGCATGCGCGCTAGGGAGAAAAAATACCGTATTATAAAAATACGGTATGCAAAAACTCTCTAATTACTGCAAATAAATTTTATTCATGGTTGAAATTTAAAAGTAGATTTAAATTAATAATTTTTTAATTTAAATTACATTTAGTAAATTAATTCTTATGTGTATGCTGTAAAAATACGGAACTGAATAATAATAATCTACAATAGAAACGGAAATAGATAAAATAACGCTTTTTTCATGAATCTAGGACTTTTTCAATAATAAATATTACTGCAGTTATAAAAGGATAACGGTCTTAAAAGGGTTTAATTTCAAAAATGTTTTTCTTTCGATTGATAAGTAATTTAATCAGAGATTATTAACGATTGTTACAACAAATACATAACATATTCACCTTTACCCCTGCCTTTTAAGCTGCATTCACACTCTCCTTCTCAATCCTGATTGGAGGGCTCTCTAACCAATGGAATTATTGTGCTGCTTCCGGTATAGACGCACACATTTTCAATTGCTAGTCGAGTTTCGAACCCAAAATTCTATTCCCCCCCCCCATATTTGTGTTTTAATTTCTTTAAAAAATTGTACGATTTAATAAATTAGGAATTAATATTATTCTATTATACAGTTACGTATATTGCATATGTGTATATAAAATTATATATTTTACGATGTATGTTATCATGAAATTTAACAGCAAATATTAACCGTTTGCACTCGAGGGCTCCGGAGCGGAGCCATTTAAAATTTGTCTTCAAGCTCGAGGGCTCCAATGCTCGACGGAGACAATGCAAATAACAATATAACTAACGCGTTTCTTTTAATGCGTATATCAAACTTACATGTGAATATGATCTTAGGAAAATAATAAATAATTTAATAATAGACAGTTTTTTGCATACCGTGCGTTAGTTACCGTAGGGCGTCCGTTACCTTTTTCTCCCTAGCGCGCATGCTCATAGGAAACATAATTTCCTATGAGCATGCGCACTAGGGAGAAAAAGCTAACGGACGTCCTACGGTAACTAACGTACGGTATGCAAAATCTCTCTATTGAAATAATTTAAATGGCTCCGCTCCGGAGCCCTCGAGTGCAAAGGGTTAATAAAAAAATTAACACATAATTCAACGAACATAAATAATTTATTAAGTACAACAAACGACGAGTATTTACAAGCAGAATACATCTCCTGTCAGGGAAGATTCAGTCTCTGTAGAGAGGAAGACCATCCACAATGATGGGTTTCCTCGGCTTGTACTTCCTGGGGTAGTACTTCACGTAGGAGGGGTACTTTTTGACCGTCTCGTTTTCAGAGGACAGTCGGTGTCGGCCATAGTCGTAGTTGAAGCCCCCATCGATGCTTTTGGAATCGTCTGCGATGACCGCCAGCACAAGACAACTCAGAAGAAACTGAAATAAAAAACGAGTATTTTAGAAAAAAAAATTTAAAGTCAATTCCTATTTTTTTTTCTTCATTATATTGCAGAAAAGTCCTTTATAAATAAAGTTGAAATTTTCCTCTTACATCTGGCGCCATCTATTATTAGATACATGCAACTTAAATCCAAAAAAAAAAACTAAAATTAATTAATGAATTAATGTTTGAAAAAACTGTATTAACATCCAGTGTAATCCACTACAAGTTTCAAAAAAAATGTATTTGAACTTGAGTGGATGAATAAAAAGTACTTTATGAACGATTGAAAATTCGAACAAGATATATATAGGGAGAGAGTGAGGTAAAGAAGAAATTGAAAAGAAAAAAAAAAAAAAAAAAATTAAAGTCAGTTCCTACTTTTTAAATACGCTTTTATTAGTTTCACCTGTATGTTTGTTTGTATGCATTTAACTGACTCTTTGGGCTCGATTTTGCCCTACTTTAAGCGATCCGATTTCATTGAAACGTTGTAGACTTATCAAGGACCAACGACACTAAAATATTTTGATAACTTTATTATCTCATCATGATTGGGATCGCCAGGATTAGTGATTTTATTTTAACTTATGAAGAGCAATTTAACCCATGTAGAATGAAAGTACCTAAGACATTCAAACCTACGTGGGACAGTGGTACAACGGATAACGCGCCTGACTACGGACTAGGAGATTCCGTGTTCGAATCCTAGCTGGCTCGACCTATTCGCATTTAGCTTTTGTTTTACTCACAATTAAATTATTGTAAGAACTATAGTTGCAGTCCTCCGTACCGAGTCTTCATTTAAATATTATAGTTTAAAAACACTAAAAAACACGCTTTTAGAGTTAAAGTAAAAAATAATAAAATGACTGACGAGAAAATGAATGTCTCTGTTCTAAAAGCGTGGGGTACTTTGTATGACATTTTTAAACTAACTCTGCATTTCGGAATGAAACTAGTGAAAAATTATAACTATTGATATCGAGCACCCCACGCTTTTAGAACAGTGACATTCATTTTCTCGTCAGTAATTTTATTCTTATCTTTACAATAATTTTTTACTTTTTAGTTTGATTAACTCTAAAATCGTGTTTTTTAGTGCTTTTAAACTATAATTTATTTTTCACTATATTGCAGAAAAGTACTTTATAAATAAAGTTGAAATTTTCCTCTTACATATGGCGCCATCTATTGGTAGATACATACAACTTAAATTTAAAAAAAAAACTAAAATTGATTAATTAAATTTAATTAATGAATTAGTATTTGAAAAAACTGTGTTAACATCCAGTGCCATCCACTACAAGTTCAAAAAAAAAAAAAATGTATTTGAACTTGAGTGGAGGAATAAAAAGTATTTTATTGACGATTGAAAATTTGAACAAATTATATATTGGGAGAGTGTGAGCTGATAGAAGGAATTGAAAAAAATTAAGGAAAATTTATCTAAAGCAATATCGTGATTATATATGCTACTCGTGGATGGGGGAAAGGGGACAGTATCTGTTGTGACGGTTGGTTGGCTTGTCGCTCTAGGGTCATTTTGTGCGCACTTTGGGTTAATTAGACCGGAACCTAAAATTTAATGTGGATTTCGAACCACTAACAAACATCCATACCACAGCCATGATTCGAACCTGAAGCCTGCGGTATCAAAACGATAGCCAATTGGCCATCAGGCCGCCTGTTGGGATGGAGCACCTGTAGGTATAATTGTAACTTGACTCCGAGCCGAGGAAGAAGGGCAGTGCCTTCCGGAAGGATTTTTAGTTGGAATTACCTACATTTGTGTATCGTATGGGAAAAAACTGGAAAACTCCCACCAGGTAGTCCGACTCACGAGGAAAGATGCTGAACATCACTAATGCAATTGAGTCTTTTCATTTTTGAAACAGTGTTTATAACAGTGGTGCCAACGGATGGAACCTCAGCCCTAAAGTTCCCAGCGGCGTACGTTACCATTGAGCCACGAGGCGAGCTTTGGAGATGTTTTGAATGTTGATATACTCTTACTGAAGTGCATTGGATACCACTTATACTGGACGGATAGGAGGCGCCACCTACTTTTAAAGGTTACTCCCAGAAGAACAGCCCACCTAAATATGAATGAGCGTTGTCTATTTGTTGCATTTTGGTGGTACTTGAATTCATCTCCAAATACTTATTTCTGCCCTGCTGCTACTTTCAGAAACAAGCAGATTTAATGGTGATTGTGACAATGTGCGGGAAGCATGAATATATTTTCTCTCAAATGATACACAAAGGCGGGATAATTACATCTACAAGCCCTCCTGGAAGGCCCTGTGTCCTCAACAACTGTCTAGGCGCTATTTGTGGCATACATAAGTGTAAGACAAGACTCACTGATTTTCAACAAAAATATTAACTATACATATAATAATTGTAGTTAAATAGCCGTATAAAAACTCCTAGATGTTATGGTTATATATTACGAATACAGATAAACTAATAACAATATATTACGAATACAGATAAACTAATAACAATGTATTACGAATACAGATAAACTAATAACAATGTATTACGAATACTGATAAACTAATAACAAGTTTGGTTTGTCCCCCTATGGTCATTTTGTGCACATTTTGTGCTAATTAGACTGGGATCTACAGTTTAAAGTGGATTCTGAAGCACTCAGAAACATCCAAGAACCCGTCAGGATTCGAACCTGAAGTCTGTGGTACCAAAGGCCAGAGCACTAGCCAATTGGCCATCACTCCGCACTAACTAAAAGATATTTCAATTTAAAGAACTTCAGTCTTTGGAGATATTTGTAATTTATGGAGACTAGTTTGAATATAACACTATCAAAACAATGCAAACCATCATGCTACCCGTCATTATACCATGATGATTTTGGATCACAGGATGACATTTGGAACCCCATCCTCGAATCCCAACAAAAGATATTTTCCAGCCTATGGAGTTTGTGACGCGCCCTCAGAATACACTGGTATGTTTTGTTATAATCGCTTGTCGGATTCCAAACAGAGCTGATTCCTTTTGGTAATACACTACATCAGTGATAGTCAACTTTTATGCTTAACGCCCACATTTATTCTGTTAGTAGTAAAATTTTCTAACCACCCACCAGTTCTACAGTAATGGTAATTTATAAAGTAGGGAAGTAACTTTATTTTATGAAATTTATGGAGCAGAGTTAAAGCATATAATAATAATTTAAGAAATACTTTATGTCACTTTCACTAAGTTTGGCAGCATAAATCTTTATAAAGTTATTGTAATTAAATCTATCTTTTTTATTTTATACGTTGCATATGCAGGAGCACAGAGTCTGATGAAATTATATAAAATTAAATTAATTAATGGGATCCCTGAGGTTGATGCTGCGAATATAAATACTGGATATCTGGCTCAATTTTTTGTAAGGAGCAAACAAAAGTCTTTTCTTTATATAAATATTCAGGCGGTTTACCATAAAGTTGGTCATAATATGATTAATTATATAAGTTGGTCACAAAATTAATTCCACAAGATATGAAGTAGGGAAAGGCATCAATGGACTGAATATCATTTTCCTCATATTTGGATACAGACATTTTTAAACAACAGTTTAGAAAATTTCCATTTCAACTTTTTTAAAAATCTATCTAAAAAAATAGGAAAGTGCTTCAGTATCTGACAATATTCCTACTGCCCACTATGAAGCAGTCAGACGGCCAAGTGGCTAGCGCTCTGGCCTTTGGAATCACAGGCTCACAGGCTTCAGGTTAGAATCCTGGCGGTGGCATGGATGTTTTTTAAAGTTTCGGAATCCCCTTTAAACTGTAGATCCCGGTAGTTTAGCCCACGTGTGCACAAGATGACCGTAGAGCGATAAACCAAACCCACCATAAAAGTTGTACACCCACTAGAAGGGTAGGGATGAGGTTGACTAACACTGCACTACATTATCCAACAAGTCGATCCAGTGTTGAAATTGTCATTTAATCAAATTTTGGTTAATAAAAAAACTTTATAATTACAATTTTTTTAAAGGTAAGTTTGAATTAAAACCTTAGAATTACATATTTCAATGGCAATTCGTTGTAACACATTTTTACATGTAGTAATTATTTATAATTATTTATTTATGATCTCTTAGAATGTAATGACAATTGAAAATTTGAAATACATAATTCAGTATTATTATATTTTAATTACTTATTAAAGTCTTTGACAATCTGATTACATTCAACAACTAGGTGAGTAATGAAGATTATTTGACGAGAGTGAGGGGTCAGTTACAAAATAAATTTTTATTTAGAAATCCCAGCGAAATAAAAAGTTTTGCTGAAAATCATTTTGAAATCCTAAAATAACAACATATATTTTTTAAATTACTCGTGATAACAGGAAACATTTGTAATTACAATTTGTATACAAGTTAAGTTTGAATCCAAACCATAGAATTACATACTTCAATCACAATTCATTTTAACACATTTTTACACATGTAGTAATTATTTATGATGTAGTAATTATTTATGATATAGTAAAAAAAATATGCAATAAAAAACTCTTAGAATGTATTGGTAATTGAAAATTAGAAATGCATAATTCAACATCATATCTTAATTACTTATTAAATTCTTTGACTGTCTGATTACATTCAATAACTAATCAAGCAATCAAGGTTATTTGTAAAGATTGAGGGGTCTGTCACTAAATGAATTTGTTATTTAGAAATCCCAGACAAATAAAAAGTTTTACAGAAAATCATTTTTATATTTTGTAAATTGCTCGTCATAACTTAGAGAAATAAAATCATTTAATTACGTTTCCAATATATATGACCTATTTATACATCCGCTTTTTTTTTTCTGAATTTTTATCTAAGTGCTTTTTATTTAATTTCAAAAAAAGATTTAAAAAAAAAAAAAAAAACGTTAACTATTATTATTTTTTTATTTTTAACCTCAATCGTTTTATTTTTAACTTTTCCAATATAGAAAAAAATTATACACACACAATGAGACCTCTTTTTGAATTAAAAAAAAGAAAGTTTCTTTTAATCTAGTTGTTTTGATAATATAGAATGCTAATAAAAAACAAGCTATTTGATAATAATATTAAAAAAAGTTTTAAAGAAGTTTTCATTTCGATTTATTTAAACAGACAATAAGAATTACAACTGAAAGGTTTTTTATACAGAAGTTCTCAAAAGTAATTTTGAAATTATTTTTATTCTTTAAATGAGAATTTGCTTTTCATTTAAAATGTGAAGAAATGCATTTGACATTTTACAATAATAACTCAATATTGGGGTTTTAGGTCATAAGATTCACATCAAATTTTAATAAGTTTTATTTCAAATATTTTCGATAAAAAATTTTAATAATAGAAAACAATAAAACTTATATAAAAATTCAAAACAAAACTTTTAAACTATAGGATTAGAAATAAAGAAATAAATCTAATAGAACATTCAACAAAACATTTTACATAAAATTTTTTCTCTTATTTTATTAAATTAAAAAAGTAAGGTTATTTAAAATAATATTTATAAAATATCAAACACAATTATAGAATTTTGTATTAATTAAAAGTTTAGTTTAATTAAATAGATGACGTATTAATTAAAATTTAGTGTAATAAATAGAAGATACTACACTAATCGGTTTATTAGAAAATGCGCACATAAAAAAAATTATCCCACGTTTTGGAGGTTGACAAATTTCACGTTCTTTGTAACAAATTTATTTACCGGTTTCTGAAGACTGCGTACAGGTCAACTGCTGCCGTTTTGCAATTGTAAAAGCAATCTTGAGCAAGAATGTGTTAAGTTGTTAAGTTTCGTTTGAAACATTGTATTTTAAGGAGTTGAAAATGTATTTCAACATTTTAAAAAAGGGAAAAAAATATATTTGATAGGGAAAAAATGACTTTTTATCCTTTTTTTTTTTGTGAAGTATAAAACGGTGAGTAATAAATTGGACAATTTGAAAAATAATTTTTTTTTTATCAGAATAATTAAGAATGAAATAATAATTTTAAGAACGAAGTAACAATATTAAGAATAATGTTAGAATTTTAACAACATTGTTAGAATTTTAAGAATATGGTTAATATTAATTAAAAAAATCATAATAATGTATGATAATTGTTTTGTATTTTAAAAGCTTTTACTTTTATTTTTGTGTTATTTTTTTTATTCATGGTTTTCTTTTAATAACTTCCTTTTCAATATTTCAAAATAACTTTATATTCATGTAATTAATTAAAAAATTATTATTATTATTGCTTTTTACTCTACATTTAATGGCCTTAAAGCCAACGCAAGCTTGCCATCATTTGCAAATTAGGTGATAATTATACAAATTATTATTTTAAAAGCGATTTGTTAAAAACTACAAATGGTACAAAGACAATATGAAATTCTAATTGTTGAGTTCTTTTACTCATTCACTGGACATTAACATATCTTCTTTCATAAAGTATTAGTAAAATTATTGATTCAAATTCTAAAAGTCTGGAGATAAATATGTTAAAATAAAATATAAATAATCAATAAAAACCTTTTAATTGCTCTAATTTCTTTAGTTAAAATTAATGAGTTAATTTTACTAGACATTACTCAATTTTAATTGGTACAATACTAAGAAAATCTAAGATTATTATTTGGTTTTTGGGATACATAATTAATTCACATCTATAAAACGTAATATGGATATAAAAGATGATAATTAATTATAAATAGCAAAACTTAAATAGTATTTTAATTAAAATGTATTCATCATGAAATGGGGAAATATTTTTAAATAAATAACTGTCTGCAAGGAATTATTTTTTATCAACAAGTTTAAAATTAAATTTCAAAACTCAAATTTAATCTTAAAATCTTCAAATATGAAATAAAAATTACATTCCAAAACCAAGTTAATAAGATCAGTAAAGAAAATCATTGTCTACAGAAAATTGATTTTAAAAAGATATGCTCTAATAAATCAATTGATAAAAAAATAACAAAAAAATTTTTTCATAGTAAAAACTTTCGAAGCGAGTTAAAATAATACAAAACTTTCAAAAATCTAAATATTTTCTATCTATTGAGGGCAATATAATAGCGTTATTTAATTTAAATGATTAAAATCAATTTATAAAAAATAAATGCATTTCACTTGATTTTGTATTGTACGTATTTTACAAAACATATTTAAAGTTAGACTATTGATCGTTTTGAATTTTTTTAAAACTATTTAGCTATAAAAATATAACTATATAACTTTTAAAATTATTTAACTATAACTATTTTTAAAACTAACAATTATCTACTATATTTTGTTTGAATATTCTGACAGTAAAAAAATGCAAATTTTAATAAAATTTTTATTAATTTTTTTATCAAACATATATAATTTGTATTAACATTTACATTAATAAACAAAATTTTGAAAATGTACATATAAAAGACATGAGAATTTGTATGCCCTTCTCAACACACAGATAAATTTGGTATTTTTTTTTTTTTTTTTTTAGTTTTCATATAGGGACATTTAACAAAATTGTAAGTTATTTATATTGAAGTAAATTCGATTGAATTAATAGTGTAAGTAATGACACTTTTTAAGTTATTTGACTGGCTTTTGTAACTTAATTTTCAATATCAAAGCATTAACTAACATTTAAGAAAAATTTATAGGTAATTACAATCATCAATTCATTTTAGAACAATTTTGAAATTAATTTTTATGCCGTAATGAAATTTAATATATCAGCATTTCAAAAAGAAGTATATATTTTTTATTGAATTGATATATTTTTAAATATCTAAAATTATCAATTTAAAACCGTGTAAAATATTCAAAATTATTCCGAGAGTTTTAAATTTATAATAGAACATTTTATTTAGAATAAGTATCTGTTAATAAGTAAATAAAATTAACTTACATGAATATAATTGAAACATAAAATATATAATAATATTTAAAAGTTGTCAAAAAAAGGAAAAATATATATAATAACACAAAAAACGAATGCGAAAAAATAATCAACACATGATAAATAAAAGTACAAACACAACAAATTTCCTCCTCGCCCCAAAATTAATAAGCAATAAATCTTACCATCGCTTTTGTAGAGATCATTTTAGACGTTGTGACTCGTTTCAGTCCAGTTCACAGAGTAGCTCGATCGTTTGGCAGTCACGGGGAATTAAAGTAGCTCGTGAGTAGAAGAGGTGCATTTAACCTCTGAATGGAGGGATGGAATGTCGTCACTGAGCAAGCGATCTCAAGGTTAGGGCAGGAGTCAGGCCTGTTTTTATTATTCTTTTTTTATTTTCTTTCTAAAGGGCCTCCCTCTTTCGATCAGACGTAAACATTGGCACGTGACGTACGAACCGAGGCTGTCTCTAATAAATAAACATTGCAAGCTGTCAGTTATCGTTTGCTACGCAAGGATATTCGAAATTTAAATTATATAAAATTGAAAATCATAAGAAATAATTACAAGTAATAATCTATGAACTGATTTAAAACAAATCTCCTTTAGTTTTCTAGATTTTATATTTAATAAAAAAGAAAAACTTTTTTTTTCATAATAAATCAAAGCAATAATTGTGGAGCATTCTATAAATGTGGAAAATTGTAGATTTTGGTAAAATTCATCAAATTTTGTAAAATTGTTTTTCGTTTCTGAATTGGATATTCGTGATCAATATTTATTTAGTTTAATTTTATTTATTCATTTTTTAACTATCAAGAATTTTTTTTTCTGTTTTTTTTAAAAAGATCACAAGACAATTTAATCAATAAATATCATGTTTTTTTGTTTTTATATTTCTGATAATTCAATATTTTTCGCATAAACATGCTATCATCACAAAATAAAAAATAAATAAAAAGAGAGATTTTGTTATTCTACCTATACCTATTCTATAACAAAATCTCTCTCTATTATATATATATATATATATATTATAATAACAATAATATTTATTATTGAAATATATATATATAATATTTATCTTGAAATTGTCTTGCTTGCTAAATATTGTGAAACTTTTAAGTAAGTCTACTGGTTTCAAAGTACGAAATTTTCTCATAAACAATATTAACCCTAACCAGTTAAACGACCAATCTTTTTTTACCAACGACCAGTGTTTGACTAATAAAATCTAGATTCTATCTTTTCAAACGTTTCACAGCATGAATTTGTATTTATTAATGGTGTGCATGAGTAGGATTTCGAAAGAACGAATGAAAAGTTCATGGATATCTGAAAATGTCATAGAAATAATTCTGAAAGTGACATTGAAATGTCTGAAAATGTCAAAACCTATTTTTATATGTAAAAAATAGTTTCATAGAAATTGAATAGCTATGAATTTATCTTGAGTTAATTTAAACTTTCCTATACAGACTATTGTATATGTTATGGCTTTTTAGATTTCGATTAAATAAATATTTGTTATACAGAAGTCAAGGTATAAAGATGTATGCTCGCATTTGATAAGCTCCAAATACAAGAAATGCCGTACAAACTTATTAATACTTTTATAATTATGCTTCTCAATTGATTTTTTTAAACAACATTGGCTTTAGAGTGTGATTAATGTCCGAAATATTTCAAGATCTATAACTGTTGATATATATTTTTCAGAAAAAGCCAGGTTATCACTTAATTGTTGAAACCATGACAGAAATTCTTCTGACTAGGTTCACAACAGGAATTTCATACAAAAAGATCTCTCGGATCTCTAAATCTTGAGATTATGGTGGTAAGATTCTAACAAAAGGCAACTTGGAATTTTTAACAGTTATTGCTATTGTTAAATAAGCAATTAATAAATAATTCACGTTATTTTAATTTGGAGACATCGCTGATTTGTCTTGGACTTAACAATATGAGGCCTTGCTCCTGTGTAGCTCGGGCCCGCCGCTTTGCGCTAAATGAAGCGAGAATGTTTTTCACTTACTTTTTCGCCAATATTATGTATAAACTATGGATGAGCATAATTTTTTCTAATATCAGGTATAATCTATGGATGTTCATTGTACTGCATGAATGAGAAATCGGAATTTCACATTCATATATCATTTAATCGAAATTTCTTTCTTTCGATATCATAAAATCCACAAGTCTTTTTAAAAAGAAAATAATCCTTACAAAGTCTTACATGAATGCTTGGGATGATAGAATAAAAATAAATATAGCATAAATAATTTAATAAACATTTTTGAATATTTACTTCATTTACTTTTTTTTAGCTTTTAATTTTTAAAATTTTAATGTAGCTCATTCATAAGAAAATTTCGTAACCGTACAGGTAAAAATAAGAAATATCGAAATTAGAATTTTCACTTCAAAATATCTGAAAACCCTTTCTGAAATCAGACGTAAGCAGTAGAGGAAAGTGGATGTGTAACATACAACAATGAACAAAGGAAAAAGGTGTGTAGCCAAAACTTCACCTTCATTATCTACAACGCTCGCTCTGCGAGGACGTTCGAATTGCTTTGCGGGGTGGTTTTCTTTTCTACTCCAGGAACTAACCTTCGCAAAAGATTCGATTTTAATAAAAAGCGAGACCAGAACATTCATTCACAGGTGAGGTACACCCTTACCTCGTAAAGCGATTGTTTATTATGTGCTTCCAACGTAATGAAACCTCAGCGGATAACTTAAGGACAGACGATTATCGTTTGGCAGAGTTGAGCTGTACCGAAAGTTGAACGATTTTTTTTTCCTTGCTACCATTTTCGAATTCCTGTTTTTTGCATAAATTATTATTTGGATTTCGTGTCTGCTTATGTTTTTTTTAAAAAGGTCTCGCTGTGCGAGCAAGGATGAATTTTGATTGGACAAACAAGGTTCCTGACAAATAATTGAAGGATTTTTTGGACAGTTTTATTTACAAGCTGAAAATCGATTTAAATTTATACTTATTTCCGGAAATGCTGGTCAGCAATTTGCTCTTAAATCGGGTTATTTTTAAATTGAATTTTTTTTAAAAGCGCTTATTTGTCAGTCAATGTTTATTATATTTCTGAATTTTTTTTGCCATGAGGCCAACACAAAAATGGTAAAATTTAAATAACAGAAAAGAAAGGAATTGTTTTTTTTTTATCATTCAAGGTTTTTCAACAGTTAATTTTTGGTTTGAGTTTTGATAATACTTATAAAATGGGTTTTCAAAACAGAAAAGACAAAGATTAACGAATGCTAAAATAATGTTGATTTATACAAAACAATTCTATAAATTATATTAATTTTTGTTGAATTTATTTCAAAATGATTCAAATAATAATGTTGCATTATTCCTTATTTCAATTTAAACTTATGATTGTGCTTTTGTAATAAAATAATAATAATAAAAAAAATTAAAAATTCTTAAAGTTCACTTAAAAATATTTCCTAAAATCTATCGTTTTTTGTTCAATTTATTTGAAACTAAATTCAATTGTATAATTCCTTATTTCAATTTAAATATACCATACTTATGAAAAATTTATAAAATAGGTATTTCAAAACCGAAAATAAAAGATTAACACAAAAGATTAAAGCTAAAATAGTGTTTATTTATACAAAACATTTTCATAAACTCTAGCGATTATTGTTGAACTTAGGTATTTGAATGCGAAATCAATTGTTTGTTCCTTATTGCAATTTGAACAAGCAATAGTTATGACAAAATTTATGAAGTAGCGTTTTAAAACAAAAGATTAAAAAAAAAATACTAAAATTAGTTTTAAGTATACAAAATAATTCCAAAAACTCTATCGACTTTTGTTGAACTCATTTAAATTGAAATCAATTGTATGATTCCTTATGTCAATTTGAATATACAATAATTATGATATAATTTATAAATTAGCGTTTTAAAAACAAAAGATTTAAAAAAATGCTAAAATAATTTATTTATAAGAATAATTTTATAAGTTTTATTAACTTCTGTCTAATTTATTTGAAATTGAATTCAATTGATTCCTTATTTCAATCTGAACGGACACATTATGATATATTTTATGATTTTTAATCGACAAACCAAATTTTTAATAAATAACTTCTATAGTCTCTGGGATACAGTTTTAGGATATTGTAAGATTTCTGGTTGATGGCTTTTTAGAGTTTTCATGGATTTGCCCAGCCATTAAAATGTGATGAGTTGTGAGATAGCCAAAAAAAATTTTATACTCTTGAGTTGAATTCTTTATATCGATTCCCGACTCCTGACTCTTTAATGCAACTTTATGAACTGTGATCTTTACTACTGGATTTTAAAAAAATTGTAAAATCAATTCAATGATATTTATTGAACTCGTATATATATATAAACATTTTTTGCTTCACAAAGTAATTTTTAATAACTACTTTAAAGGTTTGATATTTGCAAAGGTACCTTTTTACTGTAAATTTGACCTTATAAAAATGACAGTACTAAATAAACAGGTACCAAAGTATTATAAAATAGCCTTAGAAAAGCAATAAAGAATTGTATAATATTATTATGAAGATGTATGTTTGTAACATATTAAATCTTATTAACAATATAAGAGCTTCTGTATGATCTTAGCGGCCTGGTGGCCAAGTGGCTAGCGCTCTGGCCTTTGGTATCCTAGGCTTCAGGTTCGAATCCTGGCGGTGGCATGGATGTTTGTTAGTGGTTCGGAATCCACGTTAAACTGTAGATCCTGGTCTGTTTAGCCTAATGTGTGCATAAGATGACCGTAGAGCGACTAACCAATCTGTAGGACCTTCTTACATTGTGGATTAAAGACAGCTTTTTATAAGTTTCAGTGGTCAGAAAAGTCTCTCAACTATTACTTGATTTGCTGCTAAAACATTTACGGTCTTTGCTAGGGTTTTTATTATTGAAGGATTACATTCGAATTGAGAGGCCGGAAGGCCGAGTTACTAGCTCTTTGGCGTTTGGTGCCCCATGGTTCGAGTGCCGCCATTGCTTTGGATGTTTGCAGAGGTTCGGAATCCACTTTAAATCGTAGGTCCCGGTCTAAATATGATTATAGAACGGAGAGAACCTACCACTTAAAAAGACAAACATCTCATATCTCGTAATTTGTCAGTAGGCAAATGGTCATGGTCCACCATGGGCTGTAGTGCCGGAGAGTTAATTAGTGACAATTGAATTGGCACAATAACATTTAAATTTAACATAAATTACTAGACATTGGGAAGAATAAATAAGTCTGGAGTCGGATTTTTAAACCGACTACTTAAAAAGTCTTCTGGAATACCCACCTCCAGATGCATCCTTCATAATGCCGAATGTGCTATACATTTGCCATTACAGCGACACAATAATTCAATCCAGTGCCCTATATGGAAAACAAATCATAATAATTAATGAAAAAATAATCATCATGTAATTATTCTTATTAATTATAAGAATAATGTTAATAATTAATAAATAATGCTAATAATTAATAATTACACAATATTAATTAATTATTAATAATTACATAATAATTAATACGAAATAAAAAAAGAAAACCAATAAATTATTTTTTTTTCGAAAGTAATATTCAAAATTAATGATTAAAATGATGTGTAAGTTAAATATCGTATTTTAAAATTTAATTAAAATTCACATAAAAAAAGCGCTTCTCGCGAAATAGTGCACACAAATACGATAAAAATCGCTATGCAATGAACCAATGAAAAACGTGACTGCGAAAACAAACGAATGAATCGGATACAAAATAATATTACGTATTACAAAGCATCAGAATCCAACAGTGATTCAGGTGATTGAGTCAACAGTTTCAGAACTATAATTACAGTAATAAAAGTTCACGGAATTGTAAAACCGTTCGATTTTCTATTTGCACCAGCGAAACATCCTCTTCCGACGTTTCCTTCCGGTCCCCAGATGGGGCCCACTACCTGCATTCAGGTAAAGTTACGGATATGGGGATGAATCAGCAGGTCACAAGGGTGATTGACTTTTTCGGAAAAATTTACTGGTAAGTACATGACTCGAAGTGTGACGTTACTCAGCAGAATTAAATCGGTGGTTGTTAAACTTGTGACCCCTGATTTTTGCTTGATGGTGCAAATATCGTCCTCCTTTTTTTGACAAGAAACGCCTCGAATCACCTATATATTTTCGTGCTAAAACAGTTTTAATTTTAAGATTTTAATGTTTATGTTTCGAACAAAATAATATATAAATTGAATTTTTAATTAAGATAGAATAATGCAAATAAAGGGCCTGAATGGCCGAGTGTCTGGAGCTCGGTGCCACAGCTTTCGGTTTCGAGTCCCGACGGTGTCATGGATGTGTTCGTGATCCACTTTAAAACGTAGGTCGCGGTTTCATATGACTATAGAGAGTCCCGGTGTCAAGTCAGACTTCTATCTACGGGTGCTCCATCACAACAAAGCTGCCCTCTTTCCTCTCAACCATGTGTTCATATGGGCTCGTGGGCTTGGTCTAGATGTCTACCAAGTGGGTTAAGAAATAGCAAACAACAATAATGCATATAATTAAGATAAAATATTTGTAATTAATCGATATGTACAGGGTTATCCAAAAGATTCGAAAAGCGTAAAATTTTTTAGACTTCCCATCGAGGTGTTGAACATCGTCCAATCACATTCGTGCTCTGACAGTAGTGATTAATCGACGTATCACATCTCGCCGTTCAATGGTTTGGTGTGAAAAATAATAATTTTTTTTTACAAAAATTTTTAATGTGCATTGTCAGAACGAGGATAAATAACTTTTTTTTATCCTGTTTTATTTATTTTTAATAAAAAAAAAAATCACTCAAATATAAATTAAATCACTGTATTGTACATTCTAATTAGAACTTTAATCCTTTGATTCACGACCAGAACATTGGAGATTAATATGTTATTGATCGCTGCTATTATCACTATAAGCATCTTCAATTTTACTCTCTTTCAAAAACTAATACATAAAGTAAACTCAACTGTCATAAGAATTAAAAGAGATATAGTTCCTTGCCAATCTTTTTCGAGACGGATTCAAATATCTTAATGGATTCATGATTCAATGTTTCACAGACGCATTCAAATAACTGGACTGATTCAAAAATCAAAATTTCGTAAATGGAGTCATGATTCAAAGTTTCTCATACAGATTCAAGAATCAAAGTTTTTCATACGGTTTCAAAGTTTCGCAGACGGATTCAAATATCTGGACGGATGGATTCAAGATTCAAAGTTTCGCAGATGAATTCAAATGTTTTCAAAAGAACATGACATCTCAGCAGAATGACTGTTGCCCGATATACAGTAATACGAGAGAACTCTATTTGCTGTAGTTTAACACAGCGAATCCGAAAATAGTCGTTATAAATCAAAATTAAAAATAAGTTTTTCACGAATTAATTCGTGGTGTCCTAAAAAACATACATAATAGATATGAATATACAAGGATGTTCTGATCAGTTTTAGGACCTAGCTAGAGATCTCACCAGCAATCTAATATCTCACTGTCATTCTACAGTGCTGTACAAATAATTCTATAGTGTTGGAGAAACAAATGGTATTAGCTCAGGTATAAAATTCCGGGACAATCGCTTTGGTAGTATACGTTTGGCAGCGTTTTAAGATAGAAGTATAGAGCCATTTTGTAAAATGAACAAAAGAAAAACAAGTAATATAAAAAAAAATAATTTTAAAGTCAATTCCTACTTTTTTCACACTATATTGCAGAAAGTCCTTCATAAATAATTTTAATTCATTTTTTTAAGTTCATCTGGCGCCATCTATTGGTAGATATATGCAACTTAAATGTAAAAAAACTAAAATTAATGAATTAAATTTAATTACTGAATTAATATTTGAAAAAACTGTATTAACATCAAGTGTCATCCACTACAAGAAATGTAAAAAAAAAATGTATTTGAAAGTGAGTGGATGAATAAAAAGTGTTTTATGAACGATTGAAAATTTGAACAAGATATATATAGGGAGAGTGTGAGCTAATAGTAGGGATTGAAAAAAAAAAGCCGTGAAAATGGACATATTGGAAAACAAGCTGTTATAAAAAAAGTTTCCAATTTGAAAGGTTTGATGCTAAACAAGAGATGGACTCGACACTAAAAGACTCTTCTCCATCCTATTCAACGATAAAATAGAGGATTTCGGAATTTTTTAAAAAAAAAGGGTCCTATAAGCACTGAAGACAAACCTCACTCCGGGCACCTCACCCGTTAAAGGGACGACCCTCGACATTATAGAAGAGATCCATAAACTCGCCCTGGAAGATCGTAGATTAAAACTGACTGAGATAAATGAAACTGTCAAAATGTCAAAACAACAAGTAATAGTTCACATGACATTTTGGGCACGCAGAAGCTCTGCTCGAGGTGGATGAGCGAGCGGCTTGGGGTTCGAGCTAAGGAACTTTAGGGGGAAGCTTTTAAACAGTGATCTTATAATTTTCCTACCGACATCGTAGGTCCTTTTGTTACAAATATGGATACCAAGAGCAGCACATGAAAAGAAGTAAATTGCTTGTCAAAATAACTTTTTAGGGGACGATCTGAATTTATGTGCAAAACTCAAATGATTCCAAACTTTGCTTCGACGAATGATTACAAAGTTTGCAAACGACAAACGATTTCAAAAAGTATGCAATCAACAAATGCTTCTAATGTACAAAGCATGCAAGGGACAAACGATTCCAAAGTATAAAGTATGCACATAGCAAACGATTCCAATGGACAAAATATGCAAACGGCAAACGATTCCAATGGACAAAATATGCATGCGACAAACGATTCCACAGTACAAAGTATGCAAACAGCAAATAATTCCAAAGTACAAAGTATTGAAACTGCACAAAGTAACGAAACGGTTTCAAAGTTTGCAAACGGCATTATTTGAATATATCTTATGTTTTAATATTAGAATTGACCTATTCTTCAGGTTTTTTAAACAATTTTGAATCCTAGTGAGAAAAAAAAATAACGAAGTTTAACTAAAAAGGTTTTAAATTATAAAAATTCCACTATGTATCTAAAAGTAAATGAAATGAAAGCTACTCTATTACAGGAATTAAAGAATTCTTTTTGACTTGACCTCGACATTTATGTTCTTTTATTGGTTGCTTTATTTCGAATTATCCAATTGCAGTTTGGTAAAGAATAAGAAAAGAATAAGCGTATAAACTCGTCATGGCAATGTGCAAACAAAATACATTTAAAAAAAAGAGAAAGGGACAAAAAGGCTTCTTGTTCATCAACAAAGAAAAACTTAAGACCCCCTAGAAGAAAACTTCTAGGTAAACACCTAAACAATGGAACACTCATCGATTTGTGCTCCAAAAGTCGCCAGCGATTGCTATTGATTGAAAACATATATATATATATCTAAAAGGCAAATACAGAAGGGGACTAAGAACATTTCTGTAATCTTGTTCATCTGCTTCCAATCATGTTGTACAGTAACAATGTTTATTTATCTTAATTTAATCTTTTTAACTATCACAAGTAAACTGAGTTGTGCGAATGGGAAGGGGAGGCGGGGGGGGGGGGGTGTGGCAAGTTGATTTCAAAGTTATCGAATAAGTTTCAGAAGACAATAGTGTTTTAGTTTTTGATGTACCTCTCCAGCTAAATTTGGAATCGTTCATCATTTGCAAAATTTGGAATCGTTTGTGTCTTTTCACATAAATGAAGGCCATTCGCTTAAAAAGTCATTTTGGAAATCAATATTCTTCTTTTGATGTATCTGTTCGGGGTACACATATTTGGAAAAAAATGACATTCGATGTCAGTAGAAAAAATAATAGATCTCAATTTAAAAACTTGTTCCTAAAGTTCCTTAATTCGCAAAGATCGAAGAGAAGAATTATTAAATTAATATATTCAACAACCACGGGCCTTGAGTTCCACTTATGTATGTCACGAACAGTCAACCTAGAACAATAAGGGATGAGGATTGCTTTCCGGGATGATTTTAAATAAAACCACTCCGTATGTCATATAGGAGAAAACCCGGAAAATTTCCACCAGAAAGTTTGAATATCGATGTGATAAAATTTATACAAATAGTCACAATGGCCATCAAGTCTCCTTATTTCTAAAAGCAGTGACTGCAACGGACACCGTCAGTGGATTCGAAACTTGAGACCTCCAACACGCTCACTGTGAACGTTACAAAAGGGCCGGGAGTTTGATTTCTTGTAACATTTACTTAAACCTTGCACTATCTGAATGCCAGAGATGTAGTATATTTATGGTTAGTCAGTGATGTAATGTTTCTAAGAGGGCTAGGAGGAAGTAATCATTCCGTATGTCATATAGGAGAAAACACGGAAAAACTTCCACCAGACTGTTTGGCAATAAATGCCAGAAAATTTATATAAATAGTCATATTGGCCATCAATTCTTCTTGTTTTTAAAAGCAGTGACTGCGACGGACACCGCTTGTGGAAATGAAACCTGAAACCTCCAGCTCGCTAGCTGTGAACATTACAAAAGGGCCACGAGTTAAGTTTCTAGGAACATTCAGTTAAGTCCTTCACCATCAGAATGTCAGTGGTGTTGCATATTCAGCGTCAGTAACAGTTTGTTGTGAACAAGCATCCCTAACAGTGGCATCTGAGGAATCACATTTATTGCCTAGAGAGCAACAGCAATACATTCCAGCATACAGACATATTGTGTCCATTCCCAACCTAAGCAAGGCAAGTTTCTGGTCGGCAACGCTTCTACAAAGCATCCACTAGTTTACATCATGTAATAGAGGTAGCAAAGTACAGGAAGTTAATGTTACTTTAAATGAACTGAACTTACTTGAATACTTGAACTACTAACTGAACTGTTATTATTGAAATACTTGAACTGATACTTATATTTCAAAATGCGTTGCTTGATCAGTGACTCATAAGTGGATGAACAGAGGAGGGAATTAAGCTACGGAGGGAAATTTAGGTACAATCGACCCGTTTTTGCGCTTTATATGGGAAGGAACCCAGAAAACTCCTACCAGTAAATGTGACTCCCTAAACAAGAAGCTTTACACTTGTTATAACAGTTACCATCAAGTTTCTGAAAGCATTGAGTGTAATGTATGCTACCAGAGGATTCGAACTTAAATTCTCTTCCACGCTATCGGTGGAGCACATTATCACTGGGCAAGTCCGGCAAAATATATTACTTTAAAATCAAAGCTGTCTTGGGCTTTGTTCATTTCTTACCCTTGAATTGAGCCAAAAAATTTGGCCACTTGACAATCGCAGCTATTGACATTGTGAATACCTACCGAAACGTGCATATATACACTGAAGTGACAAAAGTCATGGGATACCTCTTAGTATCGTGTCGGCCTTCCTTTCCCCCGGCGAAGTGCAGCAACTCGACGTGGCATGGACTCAACAAGTCGTTGGAAGACTTCTGCAGGAATATTGAGCCGTGCTGTCTCGATAGACGTCCATAATTGTGAAAGCGTTGATGGTGCAGGATTTTGGGCACGAACAGACCTCTCGATGATGTCCCATAAATGCTCGATGGGATTCATGTCGGGCGATCTAGGTGGCCAGATCATTCGTTGGAATTGTCCAGAATGTTCTTCAAACCAATCGCGAACAGTTGTGGCCCGGTGACATGGCGCATTGTCATCCATAAAAATCCCATCGTTGTTTGGGTACATGAAGTCCATGAATGGCTGCAAGTGATCTCCAAGTAGCTGAACATAAGCATTTC
>BPLQ01012517.1:78368-117428 GCA_021605075.1 Caerostris darwini | reverse complement strand
GCCCCTATTCTACGATTTTGCCAAATAAATATCTATTTGCCATGTAATTTTAATTATGTTTGTATTAAAATGTCTTTCTGAGACTTTCGATTTGCTAGTATTATGCTATGTGATCTGTCTTTCATTGTGAAGCCTAGCTTTCAGAATGTATAAAGATTGTTGTTTCAATTTTCACAAAATAGGGTTTAAGTAAAACAACATGAAAATGAATTATTAGAATACAATATCTTTCATTTCTTCCATAATCATCTTAAATTATAAATATAAAAAAAGCTGTTTTATAAAAAGATTCATTCAATCTATTAAATTACAGACAAAAATACTTTTGCTGTCTTTTAGCACTAAACGAGTTTTAATAAAACTTCTTCAACGACTCTTTTCATGACTTTATCAGGGATGTCCGAATCCAATAAAGAGATCACAGTTCCATTTTCCCCACAAGCAATAACAATCTATCCCTTCCCCTACATCCAAGACAGATACAAATTTCCCCAATCGCCGACCCCTTTGTTTATTGGAATCCCTGTCGATAACACAACCGACCTCTTTCTCTTTACGGTCTGGCACCTTTCCCCCATAAAAACATTATTTTTCCCTAAACCAGAGGAAAAAAAAATCCCTCCAATAACCCAGGAGCTTTGTTCACAAAAACTTCTCCCGCAGACAAAAGCCATCAGTTTATTGGGCATGTTTTTGTGGCCTGGTGTCGCGTGGTCATCTGGCCACGACAAGGAGCCGTTTATGACACCCCCCCGTCAGTGGGTCGCCCGCAGTTCGAACGCGAAGTTTTGCTATGTCCAAGTGGCAGCAGGTATTTAAAAAAAACAGTCGTCTTCTTCAGCTGTTGTGGACACGAAGAGGTTTCCTCGTTCGGGATTTCACCACTACGTGTCCTTCAGGAATAGTGATGGGTTATCGCTTGTAAAAAGGTTTATGAGTGCTCTTCCTTCAAAAAAAAAAAACACATTTCAGAAAAAGAATACCAATAATTTCTATTTCATAAAGGGATTATTTATATACTTCATTTTCTATCCGTTATATAAACATCTTTATTCGTTATATATGTTTTGCAAAAGTTTTATGAGTGCTTTGAACCCCTCCCCCACCCCTCCAAAAAAAAAGATTTTTGTCATTTCTTACAATATGTATGACATTTTAGAAAAAATACCAGTAATTTCTATTTCGAAAATTTATTATTTATATATTTCATTTTATATTCGTGATATAAGCATATATTTTCATTATATATTCGTTGTATTATTTTATATTAGTGACTTAGTTCCACCTAAAAATTTTTTTTGTCGTTTATTAAAAAAATTTACGACATTTTAGAAAAAAAAATACCAATAATATTCGTTATTTAAACATCTACACTCATGTCCATAAATTAAGGATAATGAAGTTCAGGCAAAGAAAGAGACAGAAGCAAAACAAATTTGACTTATTTGTAAAGTCTATTTATTAAACAAAAGGTAAAGAGCAAAAAAGATGCTATATGTTTGAGATAATTACTAAAAATTGCGATTTTTACTCCCTGGAGCAAATTTCAAAAAAGAACTTATTTACAAAAAACAGTATAACATGGTTAGTATGATGGTTAATATGGAGTATGTCTCCCGGACGATGCAATACAGGCCTTACAACGCCTAGGCATGCTGAGTATCAAATTATCAATCTGATCTTGGGGAATATTACACCACTCATCAAGCAATGCCCTCCGAAAATCCGGTTGACAGGTGGGTGGGGGTTGACGGGCTGCAATTCGTCGGCCAAGCATATCCTGCTCTATTGGATTCAAGTCCGGTGAGTATGCTGGCCAATCCATACGGGTGATATCCTCCAATTGAAGGCATTCGTCTACAATGTTTTCACGGTGAGGACGGGCGTTGTCATCCATAAACAGAAATTCAGCCCCCATGGCGCCCCCAAACGTACATGTTGTTCCAGAATGACATCCCGATAGATGTGGCCTGTCATCGTTACACTCTGAACATGCAGGTCAGTTCTGGAACCAAGAATAATTCCTCCCCAAACGAGCCATACTACGAGGTTTCCTGTAATTTGCATATTCTTCTTCAAGATGTGTGTGATAATTCTACAGGTGAAATTTTTATTTTAGAGTTCAATTTCTGTGAGATTCTGAATTATCCTTAATTTATGGACATGAGTGTATATTCGTTATACAACTGTGCCCAAAAAGTAAGACCAATTTTTTTTTCAAAAACTCTTTATTTATTCTTCCAGATTTATTTCATCACCTTCAAAGTAATCCCCTCCGGACACAATGAACTTATGCCAACGTTTTTTCCAATCCTCAATGCATGCTAAAAAGTCATCGGCAGGGATGACCTTCAAAGCGCACGGTGATTCACGTTGAATCTCTTCAATCGACTGAAAACGATGTCCCCGGAGTGGTCCTTTGAGTTTAGGGAATAGCTAAATGTCGCACGGTGTGAATAGGGTGGTTGGAATGCTCACCGAATGCCTTCTGCAACATTCTATACGTTTCCGTAAACAAAATTGAATGCAAGTTGTTTGCTCCATTAATTCAGACATTTTAAAAATCGCCGGAATCAGTTTTAGCGTCTCACAAAGCCAAGCGTAACTCAAACACTAATGAATATTTTGACGTCGAATTTCACACAGATGTCAAGGACAGTGCCAAGCAACTAAAAAAGAAAAAAAGAATTGAAATTCCATAAGTCCCGAGAATTTTAAATTGAAAATGGGCCGTACTTTTTGGACACTGTAGTAGTTTGCTTTATTATTCCCTCCATAACAATTATTTATATAATGACAAAGGTTTAAGAAATATAATTATTAATAATTAAAATATAATTGCCAAAAAAGTATTTTTTAAATGACAACACTAATTTTTTGTGTCAAATCTCACAAAGGATTATGAAGGAATTATAAATTTATTTAAAATAATATAATATATGGGTTATCGCTTGTAAAAAGATTTGCAAAAGGTTTATGAGTTCTTTGAATCCCCCCCCCCCCTCTCCTCCCTCCAAAAAAAAAAAGATTTTTGTGATTTCTTACAATATGTAAGACATTTTAGAAAAAAATACCGATAATTTTTATTTCGAAGATGGATTATTTATACACTTTGTTTTATATTCGTTATATAAGCACATATATTTGTTATATTATTTTATATTCGTAACATAGTTGTTTTATTATTCCATCCATAAGAATTATTTGTATAATGGCAAAATATTAAGAAATATAATTGTTAATAATTAAAATATAATTGTCAAACAAATATTTTTCAAATGATGACACTAATTTCTTTTGTCAAATCTCACAAAGGATTATGAAGGAATTATTTATTTATTTAAAGTAATCTAAAATAATATATTTTAATTATTGAAATATGATTTTTAATTATTGAAATATTATTTTTAATTATTGAAATAATATTTTTAATTATTGAAATAAGATTGTTAATTATTGAAATATAATTGTTAATTATTGAAATATAAGGGTAGTGCTACTCGCGTCCGTAGCATGTCTTCAAGCTACACGTGCCACCTGGGAGTGCTACCTTGCTAAAAGCGGAGCAGCACTTGCTTATGGCATAAAGATTAACTGTCTCTGTATTGCCAGCTGCATTAGAACAAAAACATTATTGAAGTATAATTGTCAAAAAAATATTTCTCAAACGGCAAAACTATTTTTTTTTGCCAAATCTTACAAAGGACTATGAAGGGATAGTTTATTTTCTTAAAGTAATATAAATTTTATATGCTTTTTATTCTGTTTCATTACTTTAAAATATTTTCTACAAATTTTAAATTTAGTTATTTTAAATTAATATATAGATTTTGTTCAAAAACGACAACGAAACGCACTTTCGTCAGAATATTAACCATTTGCTTTTAATATTTTTTTAAAATAATTTATTTTCCAGAAATAAATATTTAATATTTGTTTAGTCAATATATTTAGTAATTAAAAACAGCCAGTTATCTACATTCTAAGATGATAAAAATTAAACCATAAATTTATAAAAAAGAATATTTTTTATTCCTTATTCACATTTGACATGGAGCTGTTTTTTTTATCATGACATTCTTCTGCTTATAGCCCTAAATTATTCTTCTAATATAACTATGTGCGGGTTGATGGCCAATTGAATAGCGCTCTGATCTTTGGTACCACAAGCTTCAGAGTAGAATCTTGGTGGTGGCTTGGATGTTTGTTGGTGTTTCGGAATGTTAAACTCCAGGTCCCGGTCTAATTAGCTTGAAGTGTGCAACAAATGACCGTAGAGAGACAAACCAAAACATCAAAAGTTACAATAAATGAAGTGATTGCAGTTCTAAATGGATAACTCTGTAGATATTATTCAAAAGATTACGATTTGAAAATGAACGATAGTTGAATTAGAATTACAAAGTTGAAATCATATTCATCAAAGTTTTAATTTTTTACAATGGTTATGATGCTTGTAGTAAATTGATTTATTCTTCCGCTAAATCGAATTAAAATGTAATCCACTTTCAGATTTTTTTACGAAGTTAATTAGCAGTCCGCCTTCCGGTAACAAATCATCAAGACGAAAAAAAGAAAGAAAAAAATAGAATTTTTCTTTTTCACCCTCTTCTTTCCTCCACTCTCTTCGCTTCAGTTCTCGTCGATGTAGACGAAAATGAAGTGAAATCAGCAAACGTTTAAAAACTGAAAATCGAGATTATTTTTTCTTTTCTTTAAGAAGTTCTTTTACTTATCTTCCAAGAAGAGACAAAAGTAATCCCGCTTCACAAGTTAAATCAATCTAGTGCAGTGCCAAAGGGGCAAGAGCAAATAAATTACAAAAAAAAATGTTGATGAGGTTAAAAAAATCTACCTTACTCGATGCAAAGGCTCAAAAAGTCAAATTAAATTTTCATTGCCAATAGCAGTTTGGTTAAAATTGTAGAATTTTTTTTTTTAATCTTTTATTTCTTTAATTCAAATGATGGAGGTGAACATTATTTTCTTATGTTATTTTTTTATTAAAAATTATTCGAAGATAGGTTCTCTTATTAAATGATCAGAATGTAATAACTTGCGGGTAGTTGATTAAATTACTTTTTTTTATTTATGTTATGTCGACTTTTTTTTTTAAGGATAACACTAATTATATTATTATAAAAAAAACCCAATAATTTTTTTAACATCTTTAAAAAGTTGTTAATTGGAAAATATTAAATTTTAAATTACTGGTCACAATTTGCTAATAAAGTTATGAAATTTTTACAATTTCCTGGTTTATTTAAGTCTGGTAATAAATTGTAGCAATTTACAATAAAAGGTGACTGAAATCTTTGATACGATAATTTTAATATCAATGTAATAACTTTCAGCAGTTAAAATTAAATTACTTTACTATTGTAATTAATTAAATTACTTTACTATTTTAATTACTTAAATTACTTTTCTTATTTATGTTATGTCGACTTATTTCTTTTTTTTTAAGGATAACAATAATTATATTATTATAAAAAACCACAATGAGCTTTAAAAAAGTTTGTAATTGCAAAATGTTAAATTTTTAAATAACTGGACACAATTTGCTAATAAAGTTAGGAAATTTCTACAATTACCATCATTATTTACGTGTGTTAATTATTTTTAACAATTTACAATACAAGATGACTAAAATCTGGGATAAAATGTTGTTAATTATTTTAATATTAATATTTTTTAATATTAAGCACAATTTCTATAATAATGCCATGTTTTGTCATGGTTGTTAACTGAAAAAAAGAATTTTTCAATATCCCCAAAAGAGCAAGTTTAGTTTTATTTAATAATAATGGTTGCGAACTATAATTGATAAAACTAAAGCAGACTAGTATAGTTGGAACTGTAACGACTCGGCCTTAGACTTGCAATGGCTTCAAGAAGAGGGCACTTTCAGGTTCATGGGAATAATATATTATACAGAACTCTATTTTCAAAAAGTTACAATAAATAACGTCATAGCAATTCTAAATGGTTAACCCTGTATATGAGTCAATAGATTAATTCATTTGAAATGGAAGATATTTGAATTAGAATTACAGAATTGAAATCATATTCATCAAAGTTTTAATATGTTACGTGTAATGGTTGTAGTAAATTGATTTATTCTTCCGCTAAATCGAATTAAAATGTAATCCACTTTCAGATTTTTTTTACGAAGTTAATTAGCAGTCCGCCTTCCGGTAACAAATCACCAAGACTGGAGGGTAAGGGGGGGGGGGGGTTAAAGAGAAAAAAAAATGGAATTTTTCTTTTTCACCCCCGCCTTTCCCCCACTCTCTTCGCTTCAGTTCCCGTCGATGTAGAGGAAAATGAAGAGAAATCAGCGAACATTTAAAAACTGAAAATTGAGATTCCTTTTTTTTTTTAAGAAGTTCTTTTACTTTTCTTCTAAGAAAGGACAAAAAGTAATCTCGCTTCAGAAGTTAAATCAATCTAGTGTAGTGCCAAAGGGGCAAGAGGTAAAAAAAAAATATATATATTGTTGATGAGGTTAAAAAAATCTACCTTATCTGATGCGAAGGCTTAAAAAGTCAAATTAAATTTTCATAGCCAATAGCAGTTTGGTTAAATTTGTAGAATTTTTTTTTCATCTTTTCGTTCTTTAATTCAAATGATGGAGATGAACATTATTTTCTTATGTCATTTTTTGATAAAAATTATTCTAAGATAGGTTCCCTTATCAAATGATCAGAGTGTAATAACTTGCGGTAGTTGATTAAATTATTTTTTTTTATCTATGTTATGTCGACTTATTTTTTTTTAAGGATAACACTAGTTATATTATTATAAAAAAAAACCCAATGAGTTTTTTTAACAGCTTTAAAATTTCAAAATTTCAAATTTTAAAGTAAAAAAAAGTAATTTAATCAACTACCGAAAGTTATTATATTAATATTAAAATAATCGACAACATTTTGCCCAGATTTTATTCACCTTGTATTGTAAATTGCTAGAAATAATTACCAATGTAAATAAACCCAGTAAATGTAAAAATTCCACAACTTTATCAGCAAATTGTGTTGAGTAATTTGAAATATTTTGGAATTCGGAACTTTTTTAAAGCTCATTGTGATTTTTTTTTTTTATAATTATATATTTAGTGTTATCTTTAAAATAAAGAAGTCAACTTAACGCAAATAAAAAAAACTAATTTAATCAATTACAGAAAAATATTAAATACTGATCATTTAATAAGAGAACCTATCTTCGAATAATTTTTACAAAAGAGTGGCATAAGAAAATAATGTTCATCTCCATCATTTGAATTAAAGAACGAAAAGATAAAAAAAAAAAAAAATTCTACAATTTTAACCCAACTGCTATTGGCAATGAAAATTTAATTTGACTTTTTGAGCCTTCACATCAGATAAGGTAGTTTTTTTAACATTTACAACATTTTTTTTTGTAATTTTTTTGCACATGCACCTTTGGCACTACACTAGATTGATTTAACTTGTGAAGCGGGATATTATTGGAAGAAATTTCCTTTCTTTATTGGAAGAAAAGTAAAAGAACATCTTTAAGAAAAAAAAAAAAAAAAAAAAACAATTCTCAATTTTTAAACGTTCGCTGATTTCTCTTCATTTTCGTCTACATCGACGGGAACTGAAGCGAAGAGAGTGGAGAAAAGAGGGGATGAAAAAAAAAATTCGAATTTTTTTTTTGGACTTGGTGATTTGTTACCGGAATGCGGACTGCTAATTAACTCCGTAAAAAAAAAATCTGAAAGTGGATTACATTGTAATTCGATTCAGTGAAAGACTAAATCAATTTACCAGCATTATAACCAATGTAACAAATTAAAACTGTAATGAATATGATTTCAACTTTGTAAATCTAATTCAATTATCTTTTATTTTCAAATGAATTTAAGATACCGAATCGTAATATATTGACTCATGTACAGGATTATCTATTTAGTAATACTATCACTTTATTTAATGGTAACTTTTAATGGTTTGGTTTTGGATTGTCACTGTATAGTTATTTTGCACACACTTTAGGCTAATTAGACTGGCAGCGATAGCTTAACGTGGAATCCGAACCACCAACAAACATCTATGCTACCGGCAGGATTCGAACAAGAAGCCTGTGGTACCAAAAGTCAGAGCTGTAGCCAATTGGCCGTCAGACCTCTAAATAATAACAGAAGATCATCCAGTTATGAAAGAAATAAACCTTAAATTATTCACGCATGTAAAATTATAGAAAGTTAACAATCACAATGGAAAAAAATCTATTCTTATTTCAATTTTAATATTTTATCACTGTTATAATTATATCCTTTTGTTTTATCAATTTTAATTCGTAAAAATTATTAATAAATAAAACTAAAGTAAATTTTTTTTTGGGTATATTAAAAAATGTCTTTTCGCAGTTAACTACCATGACAAGTCGTTAGTATGAAAATTGTTCTTAATATTTAAGAAAGATTAACATGTAAATAATCTTCAATATTTTATCCCAGCTTTAAGTCACATTTTATTATAAATTATTACAAGTTATTATCAGATGTAAATAAATCCGGAAATTGTAAAAATTTCATAAATTTATTAGCAAATTATGGTCAGTAATTTAAAATTTAATATTTTATAATTAAGAACTTTTTTAAACCTCATTGTGGTTTTTTTATAATAATATAATTGAAGTTATCCTTAAAAAAAGAAGTAAGTCGCCATTACATAAATAAAAGGAACTAATTTAATCAGCTACCGCAAGTTATTACATTCTAAACATTTAATAAGGGAACCTATCTTCGAATAATTTTTGGAAAAAAAATAGCATAAGAAAATAATGTTCATCTCCATCATTTGAATTAAAGAACGAAAAGATTAAAAAAAAAAAAAAAATTAAGAAATTCTGCAATTTTAACCGAACTGCTATTGGTAACGAAAATTTAATTTGACTTTTTGAGCCTTCGCATCAGATAATGTAGATTTTTTTAACCTCATCAACATTTTTTTTTTTAAATTTTTTCTCTCTTTTGTTCCTTTGACACTGCACTAGATTGATTTAACTTGTGAAGCGGAATTACTTTCGTCCCTTCTTGGAAGATAAGTAAAAGAACATTTTAAAGGACAAAATAAAAATAAAAGAATCTCAATTCTCAATTTTTTAAACGTTCGCTGATTTCTCTTCATTTTCGTCTACATCGACGGGAACTGAAGCGAAGAGAGTGGAGAGGAAGGCGGGGGTGAAAAAAGAAAAATTCTTTTTTTGTCCGTCTTGGTGATTTGTTAACGGAAGGCGGACTGCTAATTAACCTCGTAAAAAAATCTGAAAGTGGATTACATTTTAATTCGATTTAGTGGAAGAATAAATCAATTTACAAGCATTACAACCAATGTAACTTTGATGAATATGATTTCAACTTTGTAATTCTAATTCAATTGTCTCTCTTTCTAAAATAATTTTCAAAGACTTCGAATCGTAATCTATTGAATCGCGTATAAGGGTTAACCAAGTAGAAATGCTATCGCTTTACATACTTTTAACTCTTGATGGATTCGTATAAAAATATGCACTGAATTTAGAATCCTGCAGATAATTTTATTAATCATTTCAGCAAAGCCTCCTATACTGTGATATTTTTATGGGGTGTTTGTTCTGGCAATGTTTATTACTTTTGAAATTTGTAACAATTTAAAACTTTGATGAATATGATTTCAACTTTGTAATTCTAACTCAATTATCTTTCATTTTCAAATAATCTTCGAATTAATTTTAAAATTCTGAATCATAATCTATTGAATCATATATAAGGGTTAACCAAGTAGAACTGCTATCACTTTACATACTTTTATCTTTTGATGGATTCGTATAAAAATATGAACTGAGTTTAGAGTCATGCAGTTAATTTTAAGAATCATTTTAGCAAAACGTCCTATTCTGTGGTATTTTTTGTGAAGTATTTGTTCAGGTAACGTTTCCTATTTTTGAAATTTGTAACAAATTAAAACTTTGATGAATATGAATACAATTTTGAAATTATGATTCAATTTTTTTTCATTCTAAAATAATTTTCGAGTAATAATTTAAGAATCCGAATCGCAATCTATTGACTCATATACAGAGCTATCTATTTAGAACTGCTATCACTTTATTTAATGTTAACTGTTGTTTAATCACTATAAAAATATGAGCTGAATTTTTATTTTAAGAATCATTTTATGAAACCATCGTATTCTGTGATATTTTTTGCAGAGAGCCTGTTCTGTAATGCTTCCTTCTTTTATGAAATCTAGGATGAGCTATTATTAATAACGTACTAGTCTGGATGTAGTATCTTCAATTGCTCATAACTTTATAGATAGATGTCATGCATGTGTGATTTCAAATATGGGATTTTATGCATGAAAAAGCTATTGATAAGTTTCTGATTATATCATAAGTATTTTCGGATAATACTATATTGATGAAAAAATACTTTTGAGCTTAACAAAGTATATAAGTAAAAATTATTTTTAATTTTTATAGTCGGTCATTAAAATATAAAATGAATAAAAAAAAATAATAATCAAATCAGTAATATCGTCAGAGGGTCTATTCATTTTTTGTTAAATTATATTACTATTTATTACATACCTATTCTTTTTAATGTACAAAATATTTTTCACGAAATATTATCCTCGCAAAATAAAAATTGAAAAAATATTTAAAAAAATTAAATATTTTTAAATAAAAATTGAAAAATATTAAATTTATAAGACATAATAATTTTTGACTGACTTTTATAATAATAATTTGTAAGACTTAAAATGTTTATATTTCCTTCAGGATCTAGAAATGGACTAGAATAATATAATCTCACCACCATATAAAGCGCCATATTAAATATTTATTAAAAAAAATAAGCTCTCTATATCACTATCTATGGCATTTTTTTTGTCAATTTAAATGTGCCATATTAAATATGTAGTTAAAATAGTACAGTCACTATATCACCCACCACCTATGGAATTTTTTTCTGCCAATTAGAACGTAAAAAATTCTGACTTTGTGAGAAATATGCGAAAAATCAAAATTGCAGATATGAAATATTCCTTAAAATAACAAATATCTGTAAGTTTTGTCACTTTTCTATTCTGTAAGTGTTCTGAAATTCTTGCTTTTAGTCGAACTTCTCTACAGGTGAACTTAGTTTACTTACAAGATGAGTTGAGTTGTTCCTTTCCCCTTTTTTTTCTTTCGCAGAACTTTTACCGCACGTGAAGCAAAAACACTCTTCTTTTGGTCTGCAATTTTTTTGGGTTAAATATCCCTCTGCGGTATATAGAAAAAAAAAGGGGGAAGAATTTTAAGGAGGAGGAACAAATTTTTCATTCTATTCTTTTAAAAATCATCTGGTGCTTTTTGAAAGTGCATCGAGTAATAATTTTTTTTTGTTAGATGTCCCAGTGTTGCATAACCTTGTCGAGAATTTTTTGTCCCTTTAAAATCTGAGAGTGTTCATTTTTAATGGGAGAGAAACACTTTTGAAAAATGCACTCTTTTTTTTTTTTTTTTTTTAATAAAAGTTCTTTTTTCAATTTTTTTTTTTTTTACATCAATTTGACGAAAATTTTTTTAAATCGCTTTCGAGTGCTTTTATTCACAAACTTTTTTTATTGAAAATTTCATAATTTAAATATAAAACTATTACTCAAAATAAACATGGATATATTCAACGGCACAGTCAATGATATATTTTGGGGCCTGATGGCCGAGTGGCTAGCTGTCTGACTCTCGATTCCACATGTGTCGTGTTTGAGTCCCGACGGTGCCATGGATGTTTGTAGTGGTTCGGAATTCATTTTGAAATGCAGGTCCCGGTCTAACAGGATCGTAGAACGTTGCGGGAATATTGATACTCCGCGTCCGTAGCTTATCTTCAAGTTACACGCACCTCCTGGATAGTGTTAAGTGAGTGACGTCGGTGCAGAGCTTGCCTTAAGGCATCAAAGACATCGAGTAATAATCGAGTGTTTGGCAGCTGCATTAAAAAAAAAAAAATTAAAACAGTAATATCATCAGATGCACCATTCATTTTTCATTAAATTATATTACTATTTATTACTTATCTACTGATTTTAATATGCAAATATTATTCTCGAAATACTATCCTCAAAAAAATTTAATTTAAATAAAAATTTAGAAGATATTGAACTTTTATTAGACTTTTTATTATTAGACATGTTAATTGTAATTGTAATATTTGTATGATTTAAATTGCTTATGTTTTCTGAAGGATATAGAAATGGACAAATATTGACCATCATTTAATGCGCAATATTGAATTTTTATTTTAAAAAATAACCGTCTCTATATCACTACCTATGGATATCTTTTTCTGCCAATTTAAATGCTTATAACTTAAAAATTCTCACTTTGTGTGAAATATGCAAAAATCACAACTGCAGATATGAAAATATTCCTTAAAATAACAAATATCTGTAAGTTTTTTCACATTTCTATTCTGTAAGTGTTCTAAAATTCTTGCTTTTAGTCGAACTTCCCTACAGGTGAACTTAGTTTACTTACAAGATGAGTTGAGTTGTTCCTTTCCCGCTTTTTCTTTCGCAGAACTTTTATCGCACGTGAAGCAAAAACACTCTTCTTTTAGTCTGCAATTTTTTCGGGTTAAATATCCCTCTGCGGTGGATGAAAAAAAAAAGGGGGAGAATTTTAAGGAGGAGGAACAATTTTTCATTCTATTCTTCTAAAAATCATCTGGTGCTTTTTGAAAGTGCGAATAATAATTTTTTTTTGTTAGATGTCGTAGTGTTGCATAACCTTGTCGAGAACTTTTTTCTCTTTAAAATGTGAGAGTGTTCATTTTTAGTGGAAGAGAAACACTTTAGAAAAATGCACTCTTTTATTTTGGATAAAAGTTCTTATTTCAATTTTTTTTTACATCCATTTGACGATTTTTTTAAATGGTTTTCGAGTGCTTTTATTACTAACTTTCCTTATTGAAAATTTCATAATTTAAATGTAAAACTCTTACTCGAAATAAACTTGAATAGATTCGATGTCACAGTCAATGATATATTTTGAGGACTGATGGCTGAGGGGCTAGTTCTTTGGCCCTCGTTATCACAGGGTTCGAATCGCGGCGGTGCCATGGATGTTTGTAGTGGTTCGTAATCCACTTGAAACCGTACGTCCCGGTGTAATTTGATCGTACAGCGTTGTGGGGGTAGTGTTACTCGATTACCTTCCTACATACTATCTTCAAGCTACACGTGCCCCCTGGGTAGTGCTAAATGTGTAACAGAGGTGCAGCCCTTGCTTGTGGCATAAGGATTAACTGTCTCTGTATTGCCAGTTGCATTAGAACAACAACATATTTATTATAGAATATATATTAGTAATTTAAAAGATAATTATTAAATCTGGGGCCTGATGGCCGAGTGGCTAGCGCTCTGGAAATCGGTACTACAGGTTTCGGGCTCGAGTCCCGGTGATGCTATGTATGTTTGTAGTTGTTCGGAATCCACTTTAAACCGTAGATCCCTGTCTAACATGATCATAGAGCGTTGCTGGGATATTGTTACTTCGAGATCATAGCGTATCTTCAAGGTACACGCACCTCCTGGGTAGTGTAAAGTGAGTAACATTGGTGTAGCGCTTGCCTTAAGGCATCAAAGACAACTGTCTTTGATGCCTTAAGGCAAGCGCCTTAAGGCCTGTCTTCAAAGTCAACTGCATTAGAAAGAAATATTGAAACAGTAATATCATCAGATGCACCATTCATTATATTACTATTTATTACTTACTTGCTGATTTTAATATACAAAATATTATTCTCGAAATACTATCCTCAAAAAAAATTTAATTTAAACAAAAATAGATAAGATATTGAACTATTATTAGACATGCTAATTTTTTTAACGGACATTTATAATAATATTTGTATGAGGTAATATGTTCATGTTTTGTAAAGGATTTAGAAGTGGACAATAATATTCATCAACATATAATGAGCCATATTAAACATGTATAAAAAAAATGCCGTCTCTATATCACTACCTATGGATTTTTTTTTGCCGATTTAAATGCTTATAACGGAAAAAAATTCTCACTTTGTATGAAATATGCAAAAATCACAACTGCAGATATGAAAATATTCCTTAAAATAACAAATATCTGTAAGTTTTTTCACATTTCTATTCTGGAAGTGTTCTGAAATTCTTGCTTTTAGTCGAACTTCCCTACAGGTGAACTTAGTTTACTTACAAGATGAGTTGAGTTGTTCCCTTCCCATTTTTTTCTTTTGCAGAACTTTTATCGCACATGAAGCAAAAACACTCTTCTTTTGGGCTGCAATTTTTTTGGATTAAATATCCCTCTGCGGTGGATGAAAAAAAAAGTTGGGAGAATTTTAAGAAGGTGGAACAATTTTTCATTCTATTCTTCTAAAAATCATCTGGTGCTTTTTGAAAGTACTGCAAGTAATAATTTTTTTTGTTAGGTGTCCTAGTGTTGCCATAACCTTGTCGAGAATTTTTTTTCCTTTAAAATGTGAGAGTGCCCATTTTTAGTGGAAGAGAAACACTTTTGAAAAATGCACTCTTTTTTGAATAAAAGTTCTTATTTCAATTTTTTTTATATCCATTTGACGATATTTTTCTTAAATGGCTTTCGAGTGCTTTTATTCACAAACTTTACTTATTGGAAATTTCATAATTTAAACATAAAACTCTTACTCGAAACTTGAATATATTCAGTGTCATCTTAAATCACCTTAAATGTTTACTTAAATGATTACATTAAAAAAATCCCGAATTTTTTTAAATGTATCGAAAATTCTTTTTTAGTATTTTTCTATATTGTAATTATCTAAGTATCTTTTGGTGAAGTACTACAATTAGTCAATAGTCATGTTTAAATTATGTTCTTCATTTTTCGGAAGCCCAAACTTCTACTTTCGTGAAAGTTTCAAAATTGCAGAATATATGGTATATCGCTAGTTGTAGTGATTACTTTGTTAGTTAGTAGTTTGCTTTGCGTTATGGAAAAGGAATGACATGTTTGTGTTAATATCTCCTCTTGATTCTAACATTTCAATAATCATATTCATCTTATATTCACCATTTTTCTGAAGCCAAAAATTATATTTTCGTGAAAGTTTCAAAATTGCAGTTTACGCAGAATTTAACTAATGCCATTATGTCTTCAATGGCAAATATACCCATACCCGGTCATAATCTGTACTGAATGATTTTATTGTATAGTATATATGAGATGTGAGGTAATAAATTGTGTCAACATCTCCTGTCAAATGTCCTGGTATTTTAATTCTTAAGTTAAATATTTCTGATTGTTTAAGTATGCATGTATTAAGAGCAAAATTATTAAATAAATAATATTGAAACTTTTTTTTAAAAGTTTGTCAGCTGCTGTATTAATATATACTGTACTATATTATGTTTACTGTATGAATGATTATTTTCCTCCTTGTGTGTCCGGATAAGAATATCTCCACTGTAGTTCATGCATGCCGTAAAAGGCGATTAAAATGGGTACCCAGTGCAAGCATAGAAATAGTCGGTCTGCTTTTCCGTTCAACTTGTTTTTCCTAAAGTAATATTCATTTCCACCTCTTCTCCACATATATATAGGTGCTATACAGCATTAAGATATTGTTAAAAAAAGTGAGAGAAACCTAATAGAATCCTTGAAATCGTCCATAAAGAGAACTCCAGAAGTATGAACAGTACAAGTAATATTAAAAAAAAAAAAAAATCATAAGTCAATTCCTACTTTTTTTTTCACTATATTGCATAAAGTCCTTTATAAATAAAGTTACTTCTGGGGCCATCTATTGGTAGATATATATGCAACTTAAATCTAAAAAAAAAACAACTAAAATTAATTAAATAAATTTAATTACTGAATTAATATTTAAAAAAAACTGCATTAGCATCACGTGTCATTCACTATAAGTTCAAAAAAATGTATTTGAACTTGAATGGATGAATAAAAAGTATTTTATGAACGATTGAAAATTTGAACAAGATATATATAGCGAGAATGTGAGCTATTAGAAGGAATGGAAAAAAAGGATATTTATTTATTATCGTTTTCAGAAATATCATTGACATACACGCATTTAATATATTGTAATCATTATCTCAAAAAATATCCACATAATATCGTTTGATACAATGTCATTTTCAATAGAAACGATGGACAAACAGCAATTGCAGACATAGCTAGGGTGATTTTATGAGATAAATGATACTGCAATAGACTGAAATTGTGGTATTGAAATTCAGAACGAACACTATCAGGTCTAAATTTTATATTTTATCCTTTAAGAATTTATTGGCTATGGATTTATCCAATACAATCTCAAGAAACGGGAGTTTTTGGTTTGCTGTTACTTTGAAACCCAACTGTCTATATAATTTAAAAGTGTTAGTCAACACCGATTTACACGGGGTTATCAAAATAATGAAAAAACATGTGTGAATAAAAGTGACATTTTTGAATGCGCTTCGTTAGAATTAAAATATAATAATAGCTATCAGTTTTTTTAAAAAATATAAATGTATATATTCTGGTTGTATGTGGTAGCTTTATTGAATTCTTGGATTTATTTCAAAAGCGTCAAATGTCGGACCTTTCAGATTTTCAAAGAGGCCAAATAGTAGGAGCCCGTCTAAACTGGAGCAAATACAAGCGGAACATCCCAACTTTAAGGCGTTTCTAGAGGTACGGTGTCTAAAGTCATGACAGCATACACACAGCGTGGCAAGACAAGCTTGGCAAAGCAAAAGAGTGGACGGAAAGAGGAGCTCAGTGAAGGAGACCAACGGGTATTGATGTGGATTGTGATGTCTCCAAAGCGAGCAACAGTAGCAAAAGTGACCGCCGAGCTCCATCAGCATCTGTATTCTCCTTTGCCAATAATTACAGTTAGAAGGCACCTTCATAAACAGGACATTTACGCCAGAGTAGCAATTCCCAAGCCATTTGCAACAGATGTTAATGCCAAACGTCATTTACAGTGATGCCACACTCACAAAACTTGGTCGATTAATAAGTGGAAGAAAGTAATATGGTCTGACGAATCGTCTTTCACACTTTTCCCTACAACAGGACGGATGTACATTTGAAGGATACCTGCACAAGCGTAAGATCGGAACTGTCTCCTTCCAACTGTCAAGCAAGGAGGTGGATCTGTCATGATATAGGCAGCCGATTTTCTGCTGGACCAATCGTAACCCTGAAAGGAAGGAACATTGGTTAGAAGTATAGAAAAATTTTAGTTGACCAGGTCCATCCTATGATGCAAACTTTGTTTTCTGCAGGAGATGGAATTTTCCAGGATGTCAATGCACCCATCCATGCAGCGGGACATGTCCCACCGATTTGATGAACACGAGTATGAAGTTAAACATCTACCTTGGCCCGCACAGTCACCCGACCTCAATATCATTGAACCGTTATGGTCTATTTTAGAGCGTTCAATATGGAATCGATATCCTCCACCGGCATCTCTCCCAGATTTTTCACAATATCTCCATGAAAAATTATAAATTATTCCTCTAAACACTATTCAGCATTTGTATGAATCGATTCCTAGGCGAATCCAAGCTGTATTACTTGTCAAAGGCTGTCCTACGCCGTACTAATAAAGGTTTCTTTATAAATCTATGGTGTTTCCATTATTTTGATTAGCCCCTGTACAATTCAATGGTTAAAATTTCAACAGGTGACAAGAATATCTGTTGCTCGGATGTCGGATAAATCGCCAATTCTAGCTACTCCAACGGTGAATGCAAAGCAACCCTATTTCAATATGCAATGAATAAGAAAGTTTCGAAGTTAGATTTAATCCCATAGCTGACGTCATCAAACATGGTTTCTTTTTACTCTAAAAGAAACGAACTTGGGTGGTATTATCTTGCTTTTCAATATTTAAACTCTTAAAACTTTGACAGAACTCGTGGAGAAAAACGCACCTCTATTATTTGAAAAAAAAAGACGAGGCGGTGTTTTTGTTGGAAAAAAATTCGATGCGGCAGGAGAAATTCTATCTTTTCAAATGAGCTTTTTTCAACTGCTGGGCGCTTCGAGCCAAACAGGAAATTATTAACTTTCTTCAAGTCAAATGTCTTAAATTTGAATTCCTTAAAAAATAGCATGCTTAAGAAATATAATGTTTTTTTTTATTCTTTCGTTTTAAATAGGGATTTCAATTTGAAACAGAAAAACTCACAAATATTTTTTCTTTAAATATTTTCATTTTGAGTGCGTTGAATTTTTGGGTAATTTCAGTTATTTGGTTTATGTTGAAATTTTGATTCATGTTTTAAAAAAATTATTAATTTTTGTGGCTCTGACTGGCCGAGCGACTAGTGCTCTGGCACTTGGTGGCGTCTAATTTTTCATTGTAAATCAAAACAAATAAAAGAATCGACAACAAATAAAAACATAAACTAATTTCCCCATTTTTTTATTTTGATAAAAACATATTTAAAATTAAATATTTGTTGAAAAGTATCTATATATATGATATTTTATATCATATATTAAACATATTTAACATTAAGCGGAGTTAAAACTAATTAGAATTTCCACTGATTGTTAACAATCATTTACTTACTAATATCAAATGAATATTTCGAATGCATATGATCGAAACGTATTTAACAAATTTTTAACATTAAATATTTGTTAAAAAATATTTATATATACAGATGATATTTTATATACAGGGTGATTATAGTTAAAGTCCCACTTTCAAAATGCTGTAAAAAGAGAATCATTCATCAGTACGAGTTCAAATTTTAACTGAAGATACTTGAAGAAGGGGGAAACGCTTTGGTATCAAAAAAATTGCAAAAATAGTTCTACCAATTTTTCCCATCCAATTTGATACGACCTTGGCGTGATGGATGGAATTCCACTAACATTGTCACAACTGTTGTCATTTTTCCGTCGAAAAGCGAAACAATCAAAGCACATTGAACACTGTAATGTTTTTTAATGTGAAAATCATTATAAATACGTTGTAATTTGATTGAAAATATCACTGGCAGCCGAATTCAATTTCTTTATGCCGCTAATAGTGCCATCTATTAACAAACTTTGGAACTTTTTTTGATGCCGGACTATTTCCCCCTTTTACAAATGTGAACTTCTTATGACGAGTGTTTCTTTTTTTTGCAGCAGTTTGAATATGAGACTTTAATTATAATTACGCTGTATGTTAAAAATATCTTACATTATGTGGAGTTAAAACTGATTGCAGAGAAACTAAAATTAATTAGAGAATTATCTTATTATCTTGATTATCTTCACTGACTGTTAAATTATAATGTTAAAATATTTAACATTATTATTTAACAATCAGTGGAGACTAACTTTGCCATTTGAAATTAAGTTCCAAACTTTATGCCACTATTGGAAATCAGACATTAAACTTTATCAAATTACTGAAATCTATTTAGAGTTTTATTTAGGTTCGACTCCAGTCAATCCATCAGTAAGAATTCTGTGGAAGGAATGTCTCTTGACACTGAACTCTGTTGACTGTAACCGTTAAGCCGATTAACGAGGCTTCTTATCTATCCCCAAAGTAGCTGCAGTCCGGCAAAGTGGATAATCTTTTAATCCTATTTCGAACACTATATTGATGATTTTCAAAAATCCGGACTTATCAATTCAACTAAAAATTAACAAACACGTATAGAAAATAAAATATAATAATTAAAATTTTCGATATTTTGTTAATAAAAATATAATAACGTTGCAATAATAATGATAATAAATAATTACGAATTCGGTGACCCTGGTGGTTAGCTCTCGAACTATTGAAATGGTGTCAAATTTTTAAATGTAACTCACTGTTCTTTCATAATTGTTTCTGTTTTTTTTTTAAATATTAGAAACGATTTTAAAAGAGTAGTACAAATTTCAACGATCAATTATTTGATTTTTGTTTATTTACATTGCACCATTTGAACTGTTTCTATACGTTTATAATTTTTTTTGTATCTTTTCTTCAAGACTGATGAATTGGTTTGGTTTGTTGCTCTACGGCCATTTTGTGCACGCGAGGGCTAAACAGACAGGGACCTACAGTTTAAAGTGGATTCAAAACCACTAACAAACATCCTTGCCACAGTTAGGATTCGATACTTAAACCTGGAATACCAAAGGTTAGAGCACTAGCTACCAGGCGGCTGCAAGACTGAGGAAAGCAGACTTGTTTAAATCAGTTAAACTACGTATAAAAAAGCACTTTCATCAGACAAATGGCAGTTAAAAAGTAAAGTTCTTTATTATGCTTTTTATGAAGTTTATGCTTAGACATCAGCAATTAAAACGTTAAATCCTTCCTTTACCCAAAGTACACTTCTATATTACACCCCTATTTTGACATCTCGACTTATAATGCACACCTAGAAAGGTGGTATTTGAGGGAGGGGAGGGGGGGGGGAATAACACTCATTCTTCAGCATAGATACAGACTTGTCTGTCTGATTTCGCTTATCGCGTTTTGAGACCCAGCCCTTAGCTCTCTATTCACAAGGCTACATTTAAAAATTAATACAACCAAAGTTTTCAAAGACAAATTTGATTCTTCAGTACTTCAGTTCTTTTACTCTTCAGTTAATAATTTTCAACAATGCAGCAATTTTTATCCAACTATGAATTCCAATAATATACCAAAATCTTAATTCTATCATAAAACAAATGAAGTTCGTGAAGCCATATCATGTCAGTTTGCTGAAAGTTGATATCGTTTGTGAATCGCTTACCATCTGAGTGTTCCTTTAAAGGTTTATGGAGATAAAAGTATGGAATGCCAGATCCAGGCTATAGATAGCAGGGCCCAGTAATTATATGTGGATATGCCGTAAGGTGTTGCACATCTGTCTTGCGTTAATCGAACTCAGTGCCTTAAAACAAAACTATGGCCATCGTATCATATTAGTAATGCAAACTTTAGCAATTCTGATGCTGGACAAAACCTAACCTAAACCTATGTCCAGACATCAGAGATAATGGACGATGAATTTTTATGATTATTGCTGTTTGAACTTGGAAAAGCAAGTCTAATTTTCTTACTCTACTAGCAAACAATCTGACGGTATTTGGTAAATTGAAAATCCTTTGAAATGGTATACTACTGAAGTCTGAATGCTTATTCTTCTATCCCGATTAACGAAATTCGAAGCCATAATAGTAATAATAAATCTACGTCCAGACATCCCTGTCTGGACATGACTGTAGAGCGTTGGACGTAGGGCTGACAACCTTACCCCGTAAAAAGAAAAACATCTTCTATCTCTAAGTCTGCCAGAAGTCAGATGGACTTGGTCCACCATGGGGCTGCAGCGCCAATGATGATGATGATGATGATGATGATAATGATTACCTTATAAGAAAGAAGAAAAGATAAGCATGTATAATTTTTAATTTTGAGTTTTTTTCTTGCTGTATGTCTTGATTTTCGATCAACGAATGTCAAAGGAAAATTTAAAACTTATTTTATTAGTTTTTTTAAGGAGAAGAGGACTACGTTGGCCTGGTAGATGGTGTAAAGTTGTTTTTTCTTATCCTCCTTGGTAGACATCTAGACCAAGCCCACGAACCTCTTTGTACTCATGGATGGAGGAAAGGGAGCAGCTTCTATTATGGTGGAGCACCCGTAGGTAGAAGTATGACTTGGCTCCGTAACGTTGTTGTTGTTGTTATCGTGTCCATGGATTTAAAATATAATTATCAATGTTAGATCAAGTCAAAAGTCTTCTCGATAGCGACCGCAAGCAATGGCACCGCTTCACTATACAGGACTTCTTTTAAGCTGGCCTCGATTGGCACCCTACCCAATTGCAAAACATGGGGAGTGAGTGCTGGGCACTCAACAATGTGCTTAGGTGTTAGGAAAGTATTGCGGCAATTTCTGCAGGGGATGTATTCCCTGGTCTTGTCTAGAAGAATCTTCATTCCTCTTTGATGATTAGTTCTGAGTCTGCTAATAACTGATGTCAGCTTCCTAGGGCAGTTGAAGCCCGTGATGAGTGGCTTCTTAAAGTTATGAGGAATTAATCGACTTTTGGCAACTGCGTTAGTATCTAGCAAGGGTGATGGTAGTCCTGGGTTGATCATTGTCCCTGGCTTCCTTGGCTAAAGAGTCAGCGCATTCGTTGCCCTCAATATTGACATGGGCAGGAATCCATTGAAGATGATATGATTTGCCTCAACAGTGTAGTCTCTCGAACGTTCTTACAGTCATATGAGACCGAGACTTAAGGTTTACACTTGAAGGGGCTTAAAGGCACGTTTAAGTGGATTCCGAATCACTACAAAAATCCATGTAACCGCCGGGACTTGGACCCGAAACAAGTGGCACCGAACAATAGACAATCAGTCATTTAGTCCCATTTTTTTTCTTGCTGTACGTCTTGATTTTCGATCAATAAAAGTCAAAGGAAAATTTAAAACTTACTCCAAACGAGTTCGGTAAAATTGTTTTGGCTGATATGTATATTACAAAATCTCAATTACTTTTCCCATTAAGACATACAATTGAGAAAATATCGCCTTATATACTGACATGTATTTACCAATGGCTTTTCTCAAATCGTTCGACAAAACAATGTCGAATTACCTCTGATTTGTAAAAACAGCTTATTTGATAAGATAAAATGAAAACTGTTTTTTTCTCTTACGTGGATTCTTTTATAATCCCTATCAAACCGACAGAATATCCTCTTAAAAAAGAAAGAAAACGCACCCAGAAAAAAAACAGTATCTCTTTTTACCACCTGCAATGTTCCTTTCAGAATTACATTTTTCGCTACAGACAGAGATTTGTCTCCTCTTGAAGTTTTTAACTCAAAACCCCGCCTCAGAATAACTCTTTTTCAACATCAAAAGAAAAACTCTTTTTCTTTGTGAAAAATACATCACAAAAAAATAACGAATTTCTTTGTTTAGATACGGCTCACAAATTTCTCTCTCTTTCTATTTTGTTAAGTGAATAATGTGAAGAGATTTTTCTGCTTTCAAAAGGGGTTTTCCTATTTTTATCTCAAGAAGAAAATTCATTAAAAATATATTTACGCACAAAAAGCAGTAAAAAGCCTTATGTTGTTTGAAGATTTGATTCAGCTACTGGTTCAAATATTATTTTTGTTCAGTACAAGTTTTTACGGAAGTAAGAATATTTATCAACCATAGAATTTTATATCGTTAGATATCGGAGCTTGAAGAAATTTCGAATAAATATATTTTTTATTAAGAATAAAAATAGTTTGATATTCTATTCTTAAAGAACGGGAAATTTCAAAGATTTAAACACATATAGTATATTGTAGAGGGCGCCTGATGGCCGAGTGACTTGCGCTCGGTGCCACAGACTGCGGCTCCAATCTCAGCGGTGACGTAGATGTTTGTTGAGGTTCGAAATCCACATTAATCCCCTGTCTAGTATGACTGCAGAGCGTTAGGCGTAACGCTGAAAACCTAATCCTTAAAAAGAAACCATTTTCTGCCTCGAAATCTATCAGTAGGCAGACGGGCTTGGCCAACCATGGAGCTGTTGCTCAGAAAAAGAAGTATATTGTAGCACATAAAGAAGAATATTATGCTGTTATTACTAATCCCCCAAGTGCAGGAAAATCTTCACCAGGTCAAATAGACCCCGTCGCAGGTGACTGCACCATAGCGAAGGGTAATATGCAGCTTCACTTTAGCAAGGCACCACGAGGGCTGAAGTCTGACTAAACCTCAACACAACGCTCTACGTTCATATAAAACCGGGACCTACACTTTAAGCTGGATTCCAAACCACTAAAAATATACATGGCCCAACCGGGATTCGAACCCAAAGCCTGTGGTACTCAGCTTTAGATACTCGGTCATTCAGGCCCAAAAATATATTGTAGATTTGTTATGGCTTGTCGCTCTACACACATTTTATTCACACTTTGGTCCAGTTAATCTGGAGCCTCGTGGGCCAAAGCGCTAGTCACTCTGTCATCAGGCCAATATATGTTCTATTATATGTGTTAAAATCCTTGAAATTTTATATTCTTTAACAAAAAATATCGAAATATTTGTATGTCTATCAGAAAATATATCTATTTGAATTTTCTTCAAGCTCCAATATCTCACGATATAAAATTCTATGGTAGATAAATATTCTTACTTCTGTAAAAATTTGTACTGAATAAAAAGAACATTTCAATCCGTAGCTGAATCAAATCTTCAAACAACAAGGATTTTTTGTGCTTAAATATATTTTTAATGAATTTTCGTCTTGAGATAAAAATAGGAAAACCCCTTTTGAAAGCAGAAAAATCTCTTCACATTATTCACTTAACAAAATAGAAAGAGAGAGAGAGAGGAATTTGCGAGCCGTATCTAAACAAAGAAATTCGTTTACTTTTTTGTGATGTATTTTTCACAAAGAAAAAGAGTTTTCTTTTGATGTTGAAGAAGAGTTATTCTGAGGCGGGGTTTTGAGTTAAAAACTTCAACAGGAGAGACAAATCTCTGTCTGTAGCGAAAAATGTAATTCTGAAAGGAACATTGCAGGTGGTAAAACGAGATACTGTATTTTTTCTGTGTGTGTTTTCTTTCTTTTTTAAGAGGATATTCTGTCGGTTTGATAGGGATTATAAAAGAATCCACGTAAGAGAAAAAAACAGTTTTCATTTTATCTTATCAAATAAGCTGTTTTTACAAATCGGAGGTAACTCGACATTGTTTGTCGAACGATTTGAGAAAAGCCATTGGTAAGTATATAAAATGATATCCTCTCAATTGCAGATTTTAATAGAAAAGTAATTGGGATTTTGTAATACGCATATGAACAAAAAATATTGGACCTGAATGGTCGAGTGGCTAGCGCTCTGGCGTTCGGTACCACAGGTTTTGGGTTCGAGTCCCGGCGGTGCCATGGATGTTTGTAGTGGATCGGAATCCACTTTAAGCCGTAGGTTCCGGTCTCATATGTCTGTAAGAACGTCACGGAGCAAAAGTCAGATTTCTACCTACGGGTGCTCCATCACAACAAAACCTACCCCTTTCCCTCAGTCCATGAGTAGATCACTCATGGGATGTCCGTCCCGCACTGCAGGACATTGAGGATTGGTCACAAAAAACCAAAAAAATTTTACCAAACTTGCTTGGAGTAAGTTTTAAATTTCCTTTTGACATTTATTAATCGACATTCTAGACGTACAGCAAAGAAAATAATTCAAAAGTAAAAATTATGTTAAACTTTTCTTTTTTCATATATCAAACCATATTCATATCATATCATATTCATATTTCTTTTTTCATAAGCTCCTCTAATAACAAAATGGTAATATAATCATCTGGCATCCTGAAGTAATGCGTTTTGATTTTGCTAGTGTCATGCATTTAAATCAGTGCTTTTAAAATCACGGTTTGGTTTGATTTGTCACTCTACTGTCATTTTTTGCTAACTTTGGGCTAATTAGACAGTGACCTACAGTTTAACGTGGATTCCGAACCACTAAAAGCATCCATGGCACAGACAGGATTCGAACCTGAAGCCTGTAGTACCAATGGCTAGAGCAATAGCCAATTGGCCATTTTGAAAGGAGGATACTGGATGGTAATTAGAACAACTTTTGAGAAGCGTCCCACGTCGCGTCCCAGGTGGCCTTGTGGGAATTTTCAAGGTTTTCTCTTATTTAACGCCTGTGTGTGGAAATTTCTCCTAAAAGTACTATCGCAAGGCAATATGTTCTCTTCATATTTTCTGACATACATAAGTTGTAAATGTATACCTCAAATTTGCCAAAAAATAAAAAAAAAATAAAAAAAAAAATAAATAAATAGATAAAAGTAAACTATTTAAAAATTTTTTTCAAAGTTTTATATCACAAGCAGCTTGAATATGTGTGCATCATATAAATTTTAATGTAAGTTTGTCAATAATATGAAACGCATTAAATTATGTGTATGTTATGGTTTATAGCTCTACGGTAATTTTGTGCATATTGTTGTTGTTTCCTACCCCACTTGGTAGATATCTAGGCCAAGCCCACGAGTCCATATGCACTCATGGTTGAAGAAGAAGGAAACAGCTTCTGTTGTGATGGAACACCCGTAGGTAGAAGTCTGACTTTGACAGTCATATGACACCGGAACCTATGGCGTAAAGTGGATTCCGAACCACTACAAACATCCATGGCACCACCGGGACTCGAACTCGAAACCTGTGGCACCGAGCGCCAGACTCTCGGCCATTCAGGCCCCTTTTGTGCATACTTTAGGCTAATTAAACCTATAGTTTAACGTTGATTCAGAACCACTAACCAACATCCATTCCACCTCCAGGATTCGAACCTGAAGCTTGTGGTAACAAATTCATTCCAGATCGCTAGCCAATTTGCCATCAGGCCGCATAAATTCCATGTAAATAATAATTAAGTAAATGTATTCTTAATTGATATCAAAATTCATAAGTAATGGAAATCCCAAGAACTCAAAACTTTCTGCATTAAACTAGTTTATTGAAAAATTTAACTTCATTTTCGTTTCGCTACTCTATTTCGTAAATATATAGGAATAAAATTTGGGATTATAATTCCGGATCCAAAGATTTATTGATCGTTTCAATTCTATTCGGAAGCCTTTCTGCTATTTCTTTTCTCTTTTCCCATGAAGAACATGATACGGAAGGGAAAACACATTCCGCACTCTCTCTCTTTTCCCAGTTTCAGTTCGAAGTGCTTCTGGAAAAGTTAAGGTTTATCGATAAAGCTAATTTCTTTCTGCATTTCACTTTCAGCCGTGAATAAAATTTAATAAAATATTCATTTCGCTCTTGTTTCCAATCGAAAATTAATTCAAATACGCTAAGGCTGACTCAAGCTGGATATTTTGTTTTTTCAGTATCAGTTATTAATAATCAAAAGTGGAAATTTTTTACATAAAGAGATACTCTATCTTCAGATTAGCATGAACAAATGCGTATGTTTGGTTTGGTTTTGTCCCTCTACAGTCATTTTGTGCACACTTAAGGCTGATTAAATCGGGACTGCAGTTTAAGGTGGATTCCGAACCACTACTGTTACACCACATCACAGTGTCTAGAGCTGAGTTGCTCGTTTACAGTTTGAGAATGAGAAGAAGTCTGATTGGGCTATGTAACGGCCATAGATGACCGGGACTCACACATCGATCACTTCGGATTCCGAATCACTACAAACATCCATGACACCTCCGGAATTCGAACCCGAAAGCCCGCTAGCCACTAGACTATCTGGCCGATAGTGAAAATACGTTTCTCTACACGATCCCCATAGATTCCAAACCATTAACAAACCTCTACGCTACTTCTCGATCTTGAAGTCTGTGGTACAAAAGGCCAGAGCGCTAGCCAATTGGCTATCAGGCCGTCAAATGCATAGGAAAGATATTATTGAAAAGTACAGGATTTGCAATAAAATAACTCACCCTATTTGGAGGTGTCTATGTTTAATGAATCTAAGTCAGATACATCTAATGAACAAAATGAAACTAAATTTCACATAGAAACCCTTGAAAGCCTGGATATAAGAATGAATTCTGATTAAAAAAATAGTATTACGTTTAACTGTAGGTCCTGGTGTAATGAACCCAAAGAGAGCAAAAAGAATGTTCGTAGAGTGACAAACCAAGTGTTCCCTGGCGTTCTATAATCTGTGCATAACATTTGGTTTCATTCCTTTCATTATATTAAAATGTAGACTCCATCAAGGATTGTCGCTGTATATATCCTGCTGACTTAAAATGTACAGTTTTTAAATGCACAAATTATTGCAATGGTTGGGCCTGAAGGGCCGAGTGTCTAGTGCTCTGGCGCTCGGTGCCACAGGTTCGAGTCCCGGCGGGGCCATGGATGTTTGTAGTGGTTCGGAATCCACTTTAAGCCGTAGGTCCTGGTCTCCTATGACTATAAGTGCGTTACGGAGCAGAAGTCAAGACTTCTACCTACGGGTACTCCATCAAAACAGAAGCTGCATCCCTCTTCCCTTCTTCCATGAGGAATACAACAACATTGCAATGATTGACAAATAATTTTATTTAAATAAATATAAACAGATAGATAGATAAATTAGCTAATTTAGCGTCTGAAAGATTTTTAAAAGTGTTCCAATTACGTTTGACTTTATCAAATTTCTTCTGAAAAAGTATCAAATTCAAGTTTCTAAATTCAAAACCTAGTTTATTCCGGAAGGCGAAGTTCCTTATTACCGTTTTCTTTACGGTAAATTCCTTTTCCGGAAAATTCTGTCCCTTTTTGTGATTTAGATAAAATTGAAAAGAATGCCAAAAATATATTTCTTTAATTATCAGCATTAACAAGACTTTCGATGCCTGTTTTTTTTTATAAAATTCATTAATTTTGCCTTGAAAAAATTCTATCTTCATTTCAACCACTTCTTTTGATGCCAATCGTGTTCTGCAAAATCCTTCTCTAGGCTTCTAAAAAGATGGTGATCTGAAGAAGCAATGTAAAGAAAATAAGGTGAAGGAAGCCTCAATTTCATTTGTTTGTTCATTTTTTGCTCACCTTAGGATAATTAGACCGGGATCAACAATTTAACTAGGTTCCGAATCACTAACAAGCTTTCATGCCACCGCCAGCATTCGAATCTGAAACCTGTGGGGGAGCCTGTCAGAGAAGCTAGCCAATTGGCCATCAACCTGCAGCATCATTTCAAAATCAAATTTTTATAGGTGACTTTTAATTAGTTTTGAAGCAGTGCGTCTGGCAGAGACATGATGCATGATCACTGCTCATGTGTTTATAAATGAATGCCGTGTTTTCCTTTGCAATAGTTTCTTTTAAGTATCTTAGCTTAGAATTAGTAATATTATGGCATATAAATTTCTTCGGGGGAAAATGGATATGACTTTCGCTACAGTCTGATATAACGATATTTAAAAAAAATGGATCGCGAAGTATCCTAATCTCATTTTACAAATCGAACATATGAAATCCTTGCATCTTTTCGACTGAGATACGCAGAATCCTATTTTGCCAGGAGGATTCAGATCTGTGAAGTGATTTACATAATTACAAAGAAATATTAAAATTTCGTGATAATTATGAAACTAAATACCATAAAATTTTCATGAGATAATGTTAACACTCAAATCTTTTCTCTATTCCGATTCTCCTTACTTAAAATTTCACTGTTTTAAAAAATAATCGCAATAAAAATTATACTTGTAGAGATTTAAGCCAATTGATGTCGCATCTATTACCACCTTTTCAGCGAAAGTAGCTATCCTCTTCATTATACTGCAATTCTGAGAAGATATACACTTAGTCACAAAAGTAAGTATGCAACTCATAGCTTAAGTGAAAAAGCTCTAATTTGACCTTTGCTCATTCGGGGTTATTACATGAAACTGATTCCATCAACATCTACATTTTTGAAATTTTTGATATTTTTCATTTTATAATTTTATTAAATAAACAATTCTCTTTTAAAAAAAGGGCGATGAATTATCTATTTTGGTTATTAACTCAAAGGGCAGGAGACCACCGCTATGTTTCAACATTTTACAAAGAAGGAGCTAGTGGCCGCTACGCGGCCAAGGATCTCCGTAATAATCTACAAGAACGAAGTGAAAAAGCTCTAGTTCTCAAATAAATATAAGAAAAATATTATTTTGGAGAGTGTTGTTTATAGCTTCTGACTTAGGTCATAAAGTAATGAAAAATAAACCAAATCATTATATTTTAAAAGACTTTAAGAGTAATTTTGTTAACTACCAGTAGAAATTTAAATCGCAAAAGTACATATGCACTCTGAATTTTTGACTTTTAAATAGGCTGAATGAAACTTCTCGAGTGATTTTTCGTATTTCAGTCATAAGTTTAGAAGTTCTGCTACAAAGCTTGTAAGTTTGAGCTTTAAGTACATCTACAATTCACCAATGGCTCCCCGTGGAAAAGAATTATCAAAATATCTAAAGAATGCAATAATAAAGCTCTATAAGGAAAGCAAGTCCCAAAGACAAATCGCTAAAATCATAGGCAAAAGTCCTGCAACAGTGCAAAAAATCATAGAAAAGTTCCAGGCTGAGGGAAATACTCTAAACAAGCCAAGAACAGGACGCCCTCCCATTTTGACGGATCGAGAAAGGCGAATTATTGTTGGAAATGTGAAAAAAAATCCGACGATTAGTGCACCAAAATTGACAACTGATGTGAAAAATAATTTTGCGAAGTCATGTAATCCTAAAACAATTCGCCGTGTGTTACGGAAGGCAGGATACCATGGTTGAAATATGCGAAGAAAACCATTTGTTAGCAAAGTGAATCGCAAAAAGAGAATAGATTTTGCAAAAGAAAATGTAAAGCAGGACACAAATTTTTGGAATTCCGTGATTTTTTCGGATAAAAGTAAATTCAACATCCACGGGTCAGATGGACACCAAAAAGTTTGGAGGAAAGCAAATGCAGCTCTAGAACCAAAGAACATGAGAGGAACTGTAAAACACGGTGGTAGTTCGATTATGGTTTGGGGTTGCATGGCAGCAACTGGAGTAGGAAATTTAGTTATAATCGACGGAATAATGTTCAATATAGCTATTTGAATATTTTAAAGAATAATCTAAGCCAAAGTGCTTCTAAATTAGGACTCGATGGATCCTTCACTTTCCAACAAGATAATGATCCCAAGCATACTGCTCGGGTTGTTCTGGAATGGCTGCTATATCACGTGCGAAAACAGCTAAAAACCCCACCGCAGTCACCTGATCTTAATCCCATTGAACACTTGTGGGATTATCTCGATCGCCAAATTAGAAAGCAAGAGATCAAAATTAAGAATGATCTAAAAAAAGCCCTTTTGGAAGAGTGGCAGAAAATACCATCTTCTGTCACTCAAAATTTAGTAAAATCAGTGCCATCTAGATTGAGAGCTGTTATAAAGGCCAAAGGCTATCCAACAAATTACTAATTTTTTTGAAAAATTGTAAAATTTGCAATATTAATGTCTTTGTTTTTGTTTGCATACTTACTTTTATGATGTAAATTACATCCTATTTTAAGTTAAGCTCCTCTTGCTAATTAACTATTTGTATTTTTTAATTACTTTTCATTTTGTTATTAAGCTCGACTTTGCTGTAATCGAAATAAATCGTTAATTTGAAAACTCTAATATTGTAGGTCTGTTTTTTTTTTCATAGGACATCATCACATACACTCTGCATACTTACTTTTGTGACTAAGTGTATATATGTGTATGTATGTTAGATGTGCGTGTTTTAGATGATTTTCGAATGTTATTAATTTCGGCAATCCATGGCCATACAGGTTTTTATGAGTTTGCCTCTTAATTTTGATAATTGGCTCTCTGATTTTGATTATATTGGCTCACATTATGAAGACTTTGGAAAGAAAAAATATACATGCGAAGACTAGACTATATTTCATCTGAAAAGTGATAGTCTCGACTATCATATTCTTAGTACGATATATATATATACCGTGTGACTGGTGCTCGGTTCCACAGGTTAAAAAAATATTAAATTAAATATTATTAAATTGTTATTATAATTAGACATAAATAAAGACAGAAATTCTAAGTTTCAAAACTTTATTAGCATTTTATAGTCAAGAATTTAAAATGCAATATTTTACAATTAATAACTTTTTAAAGATATTATAAAAGCTCATTGTGGTTTTTTTATAATAATATAATTAGTGTCATCCTTAAAAAAGAAATAAATCGATATTACATAAATAAAAAAAAGTAATTTAATTAACTGCCGAAAGTTATTACATTAATATTAAAATAATCGACAACATTTTATCCCAGATTTATTCACCTTGTATTGTAAATGGAGGTCTGAATAGCCGAGAGGTTAGTGCTCTGGCGCTCACAGGTTTCGGGTTCGAGTCTCGGCGGTGCCATGGATGTTTGTAGTGGTTCGGAGTCCACTTTAACAATAGGCTCCAGTGTAACATGACTGTAGAGCGTTGGGCATAGGACTCTCCTCGATTATCACACAGGTTTAGGGTTCGAGTCCCGGCGGTGCCAGGGATGTTTGTAGTGGTTCGGAATCCACTTGAAACTGTAGGCCCCAGTCTGTTTAGGCCAAAGTGTGCACTAGGTGACCGTAGAGTGACAAACCAACGAACCAACCAGCCCCGATTATCACCTATTCAATACGATTTATATATATACATGTGTGTGTGTGTTTTAGACAATTTTCGCATGCTATTTTTTAGGCGATTCGCAACGTTTATTCGCGACAGTTTCTTATTTTTCGTCTGACTTTGTTCCTTGGTCTTATTAAGCAGACTTTGAAAGAAGAAAAATATATCTAGAAAATATAGATTTTATTCCAACTGTTGTCGTCGCATCTACTATCACCTTTTCAGTATGATATATATATGTGTGTGTTTATGTGTCTTCCACACTTTTCGCATGTTATTTTCTGTGCGACCCACGGCCTTTATGAGTCAATCTCTTCTATTGGGTCTCACTTTGTTTCTTGCTCTCATTAAGAAGACTTCAGAAGAAGAAGAAGAAGAAAGAAAAGAAGTACCGTCGGACCTTCACCACATGTAGGGAAGAAGGAGGGATGGTGCGCACGCACGATGCGCGGGACCATCAACGAGAATCAACAGCCCCCGCCGTTTCACTTCTCAACCAACGTGAGTCCCAAGCGGTCGAGACTTCTCCAGACTTCTTACCTGGTGCCACCGGAACTGTGGACTGCAACTTCATCTGCTACTGCCGGCAGGAGAGAGAAGATTATCTGTTTGTGAACGAGTGAGACTCGAGTTTTCTCTGATGGTTGAATGCCGCGGAACGGCTCTTAAGATACTTTTCGCGATTCTTTTGCAAGCTGGACTCTCTTCGGCTCTCACAGGTAAGCTCTGTCCAACTTTTAGATCTCGATTCTTTCGGTTCCGTATCAGTTCTACAGTTCCGTTCGGTTTCTGTCTCAATCATATTTGATGTACTTAGGCTGCTGGCTGATTCGAAGATCATGACTATATGATTTTCATATGGAAGATAAACTGGGTTAATTATAGTAACCGATTTTATAAAATTAAAATTTATTTATTACTTATTTTTCTCTTTCAATCATACTTAATAATATTAGGTAAGTTGGTTGATGGTTTATTCGAAGATCTTGATAACGATGACTTTCATATAGAAGATAAAATGAGATAGTTGTAGTAACTGATTTTATTCAATTAATATTTATTTATTACAAATTTTTATTATTTAATTAATTAATATTTATTTAATAATAGTCTTTTTATCACGACTTTATTTTACTATGCACTAGATAATGATGAATAGATGATTTTGATGTAGAATATAAAATGGGATAACTATAGTAACCGATTTTATTAAATTAATATCTATTTATTACTTTTTTTTTGTCTCAATCATATATAATGTACTTAGGCTGCTGGTTTAATCATGAATCAATCACTAATCACGTTCAATCACAAAGATCATGATAATGATGAATATGTGATTTTCATATAAAATATAAAATGGAATAATTTTAGTAACCGATTTTATTAAATTAATACTCATTTATTACTTAATTTTCTGCATCAATCATATTTAATGTACTTAGACTGCTGGTTTATTCGAAGATTATGATAATGAAGAATACATGATTTTCATATAAAAGATAAAATGGGTAATTGTTGTAACCGATTTTAATAAATTGATATTTATTTATTACTTATTTTTATTATTTAATTAATTCAAATTTTATTAATTATAATTTTATCACGAGTTTTATTTTTCAATGTACTAGATAATGATGAACACATGATTTTTATGTAGAAGATAAAATGGGGTAATTATAGTAACCGATTTTATTAAATTAATTTTTATTTATTACTTATTTTTGTTATTTAATTAATTAAAATTTATTTATTAATTATAATTTTATCCCTTTCATTTTACAATGTACTATTAATATATATTTGGATTGGGGGCAAATCGGAGTTCAGTGTCACTACTTATAATTAATTTGCTTTTCTTTTATCTTATTAAAATAAACACTAATAACAATAATTAATAAAGAATTATGATTTGTAAATACAAACAGTAATTACACTTTAAGTAGTTTAAATTTTATTTAATAGAACTGTAAGAATTACTGCGAAAAATAATATCCTTATCATGCAACTGAATTTCATAAATTAAATTTCTGGTAATTTAAGCTAAATAACATGTAATAAAATAAATTTGTGGCACGGAATGAAATGAAATTATATTTATTACGTAATGACGGTATTTGTTCGTTAATTATCTTTTTATTTTACACTGTACTGCAGTATATTATATTTGGATTCGAGAAAAACAGGATTGGTTATCAGTTTTCATTATGAAACATTTAATACTACTTAAAAAATAATAAAGAATGAATTGTGAACGCTAATTTTGAATAGGTAATATAAAATGTTATTAATTGATGTATAAAAACATTTTAAAATTTAATATAATTCAATAGTTTTTGAATTTTTTGGTAATTTGTATTATATAACAATAAATTATTTAAATGTGCTGAATTAAAATTCTTGTTTTTTTAGTTCCTTACTACTTCGTAAGTAATAAATAGTTCAAAAGTACATATAAAAGTAATAAAATATTAATTTAAATATTTCTATATAAGTAACAAGATTACATGCAATTTTTGAATGATATAAAATGATCTGAAAAGAAATTGCTTGGATTTAAAAGATTCAAGTATAGTGAAAGATCGTTAATGTTCATGTTGATCTACTTTACTATAACACAATAACAAATTTACGATGTATATAGTACATTAATGCTTCATGTCATAAGTAACATGCCATTTGTAATTCACTGATATGTTCACTTCCTTACGTAAAACTAGAGTGTATGTATATATATAAATGAGATTTGTTTTAGTTCAATACTCTTTATAATTATTATGATTTCTGTATATGTTTGAGAGTTTAAATCAGTACAAGGAACACTTTTTATTTTGTAAAATTACTAAAAATATGTATACATTTTTTACTAAATATATACAAAAATAAATAATATAATGTAAAAACATGTATACAAAAATTTATACATATTTTTTAGTAATCTTGCAAAACTAAAATTATCCTTTGCATCGTTTGAAATTCTCAAATATGTATGGAAATAATAATAATTATAAGAACTATAGAATTAAAAAAAAATCCCTTTACATCATCGTATAAAATAGTATTAATGAAAAATTCTTACATAAGCATATTTAAAAAAAATATATTACATTTACACATAAGGTTTAAATAAAAAACACAATTTTAGTACATATTATTAATTGCGAGATCCTTTAAAAAATTTTTAATTTCATTATTTTATTAATTTGAACTAAGGAAATTATTTTCTGCTTAAAATATGTCTTTAGAACACTAGAAATGTTTCAAGATTTTATTTTTACTATTATAGATACTATGTAATTTTCTCTTCAAAATCTTTTAATTTAATGTCATGAAAGTAATTTTGTTAATTTAATAACTATTAATTTTAACATAACTTAATTTAATAATAATGTCAGTTTAATGTAGTAAAATAATAAAGCATAAGTAATTATGATGCATTATTGGTAATAAAGTATTTTTTCATAAAGTATTAATATTCAATCGATTAATATTGGACAATTTTATACATGCATTATGATTGAAATTGTTTTCAAGGAACATTAAATATTTTTTTAAATAAAATATAAGTAAAAAACGGTACGACGAAGCTAAATTTTTAGAATCAACTTGTAAAATTCATAAATCTTTATTCTAATATATATATAAATAATTAATGTGCATATTCATCTAAAATACTTCTATGTTATAATAGCTTAATGAATAGAGTACCGTAGAAGTATACAGTTAATAAAGTCGTTTTAATAGATTCTATGTGTAAAATAACTTGACGAAAACTAAATTTTTAGAAACAACTTGTGAAATTCATTGTGTTTTTTTAATATAATACATGAGTAATATTTAATATTCATAAGGACCTAAGATATATAGCTTCTATATTACAATAATTTAATGGATAGAGTACCGTAAAAGTATACAGTAAAAAAGTCGTTTTAATAGATTCTTAGTGTAAAATGACTTGACGACACTAAATATTTAGAATCAATTTCTGTAATTCATAGTGTTCTTCTAATATAATAAATGAATAATATTTAATATTCATAATGATCTAAGGTGTTTCTATATTATAAAAATTTAATGAATAGAGTACCGTAGATGTAGAGTACAGTTAAGGAAGTCGTTTTAATAGATTCTGCGTGTAAAATGACTTGACGAAACTAAATTTTTAGAATCAACTTGTGATATACTTGTTTTTTTAATGGGAATAATATTTAATAATAATGGGAATAATATTTAATATTCATAATGATCTAAGATATTTTCATGTTATAATAATTTAATAGAGTACCGTAGAAATATACAATTAATAAAGTCGTTTTAATAGATTCTATGTGTAAAATAACTTGACGAAAACTAAATTTTTAGAATCAATTTATGAAATACATAGTATACATAGTATTTCTATGTGATAATAATTTAATGGATAGAGTATCGTAAAAGTAGAGTACAATTAATAAAGTCGTTTTATTTGATTCTAAATTATTTTAATGAGTTAAATGAATTGCAAGAACTAAAATTTTTAATAAAATCGTCTTAATAGATTTTAAGTATAAAAAGCTTAATTTAAAATTTTTTTGGAATCAACTTGTGAAAGTTATTATATATATTAAAGTCTTTCTGTTATGTTGTAATAAGTTAAAGGAAAACAGATGAGCAACAAATAATTTTATCAATAAAATTTTAATTCTTTAAAGTAATGCCATGTTTAGGAAAAAATTTGTATTTAAAACAGGGATTATTTAATATTTTCTTACTTTTAAAATCCATAAAATATTATTTAAATCTTAATTTTTATTCTTCTAAAAATGTTTTCTTTAAGCCAAAATCAAAGAGAATAGATTTTCATAAAAATTTTATAGAAATGATAGTGTTAAATTAAGGTGAAAAATTTTAATATTAAACCAACACTTGAATTTAGAGAATCTAACTTTGGAATGATATATTTTATTTTAAAATTAAGAAAATAATTTTATTTCTTAAGATGAATGTAAAATATTAACTTGAACAACGGAATTTAATACAAAATATTTACAATTATCTTTATTTTTATATTATATTTAATATATTATATTTATTCCTCATTGCTAATAAGATATAATAAAAAGTAAATTTTCAAAGAAAATAATTATACAGAATTCGAAAACAGCCTTTAAAAACAAGTATTTTTAAATAATAATCTATTTTAAAAATTTCATTTCTTTGAAAGAAATACATTTCAGCGTAACATCAGAAATTTTAATAAAAATATTCCATGTTTTCAACTGAAAATGATAATTACTTAAATGAGATTAGAATTAAAATTAGTTAATTAGTTATTTTTCTAAAGCAATTCCAGTATTACAAAATTTCTACAATATTGTTTCATATAAGGATTACATGAAATTCAAAACTCTGCAAAGCAGTATTTCTACAAACTTTGAAAATTAAGAAAATCCCAGTACAGAAAAAGATAGGATGATAACTTATAAAAACATTCCAATCAATATTTTTAACCTTGAATATTTTATGCAACTTACAAATATTTAAAATTTATTAGAACTTAAATTTCTTTTGTTCATTAAGTATTAATTTAATGTAGCAAAATAATAAAGTATAAGTAATTATAATGTATGATTAGTAATAAAGCGTTTGTTCATAAAGTATTAATATTGGATAATTTTGTATTTGCCGTATGATTGAAATTTTTTTTCCGAGGAATGTTAAATATTTTTTTTTCTGTGAATTAATTTTTCACATTGAACGATGTCTGTCAAAAGTAAATCAAATAACTTTTAAGGCACATTTTATATCATTAAAAATATCGATTATATATCCTCTTAAAAAAACTGGAAAATAATAACTTAATATAAATGTAAAACATATTTATTCAGCTATTTTTTAAAAATAACTTTCCTTTTATATAACTTTTGGAACATATTCTTTTTTTTCTATTTATTTATTTATGATATCAATTCATCTAATAATGAATATTTTAGGAACTTTATGATCGTATTATACGATAATTACATATCATTATATAACTTTATTATAATATACTTTTTTTCTTTTTTCAAAATAGAACTTATTGAATTCAAATGAAAAAAACTTTTTTCTTAAAAATTATTTATAGTTTATACAAGAAAAGAAAAAGATTATTTAAGAGAAAAATGTTTTATTTTTCTAATTTAAGGATTGTTCTTCTTATTTTATATTTAAGTTATTTAAATGGGTAATATTTTCATCAAGTAAAATGTTACTATCATTTTCTTCACTTCTGTACATTTGTATTTTTAATATTTTTCTTAGAAATATGGAATAATGAATAATCAAGTTTTGTTTCACCACTCACGTTAAAAAACTTTCTTAAAAATTCTAACTAAATTTTGTACTTTAATAAATCTTATAGATATCTCTAGAATTGAATACGAGACTAAACTAATCTTTATTTCTTTGAATAATAATTCATTGTACTAAATAACATAAAAAAAAATCGCAAACTGAATTTATCACTTTAATTATGTTAATGTTAAATTAACTAAAAGTACTTACAATTACAGTAAGTAATAATTACTAATTAGTAAATTTGTCAGATAATTATTAATTAGTTAATTAGTTTAAAGTACTTACAATTACAAGTAGTACAATATAATACAGTATAATTTATACAAAAGATGATTTAAGGGAATAAATGCTTTATTTACATAGTTTAAATATTGTTCGTTTTATTTTATTTTTAAGTTTATTAAATGGATAATAATTTCATGTACAAAATGTTACTATCATTCTTTTCACTTCTGTACATTTGTGTTTTTAATCGTTTGCTTAGAATATGGATTAACGAATTATCAAGTTTTGGTTTCATCAATAAAGTTAAAAAAACTTTCTGAAAAATTCGAACAAATTTTTATATATTTCTCAAG